>PVKC010000692.1:0-35065 GCA_004027635.1 Crocidura indochinensis
TGGATGGTTGAGGAATTTCCAAAGAGATGCCTGGCATTACATTTTCAGACAGTATTTGACTATCTCTCCTTTGTATATATCAGGCAAAATAATGGCCTCTATCAAATAATTTGGCTCAGAAATTCCAGCACCAAAGTTTGAGAAGCCTTTATCTGGATATAGCCAGCCCTAAAAGCAAAGACAATTTTTCTCTCTTTTTCAAATATGTCCTTGCAGCTGCAGTTTCTGGTAATCAAGGGCGTAACCAGAATGCAGATATTGGCTATTGACTATTGACCCTCCTTTAGAAATAAGGAAACTTATTTTTGGGGATTTGGCTCCTCCCTTTACTTAACCTCTAAAATAATAGAGTCCAGTTCAGTAAAGATCAAGTTCCTAGACATTTTCTACTCCCTCCTAACCCTGATTTTGCATTTGAAGTAAGCTTGCAAGGAGTCGCCTTGAGTGTAATCTTCTCTCTTGTAACTTAGAATTTTTACAGTCACACCAATAATTTAGGTATTGCTACTGTTGTACTATGCTTTGTGATTATATTTATTCTTTACCTCTGGCTAATTTTACCCCTATAAATCCCCCTGCTCAAAAAATTAAACTAGTCGCTCTCCTGCCAGAAACATGTTGACCCCACATACTCTGTGTGGTTTCATTTATTTCATATTTCATATTTCTCCGTACGACGGTTCAGGCAACCCACTCTCCCTGAATTGAATTCACCAAAAGAATCCTCTTACAGAAACCCAGGACAGACTGTGGTTTGATTCCCTGCATTCCATAAAGTCTGCTGAGATCCCCAAGACTGCTAGGAGCAATTTCTGAGCACAGAGCCAGGAGTAACCCCTGAGCGCCTCTGAGTGTGACCCAAAAACTGAAACAATAAAACAGTTGTATGAAGGCAATATGAAAGAAGATCAAGAGAATTCAATAAAATAAACTAGAATAGATTACACAACCTGAAGTGGAATACTAATGACTCCAGAATAGAAAGTAAAAAATGAGAATTTATTTAACATTGAAATATATGACAAAATAGAAGATGTTAAATAAAAATATAGCTGGAATCCAGGATTTACATTAGCACTGTTTATAAATTTGACCAGAATAAAAATATACTATCATTTAAATCCAATGCATATTTTCTAAGTAAGAAGAGTTTGTACATCATAGCTAATGAATTAAAGACATTTGGATACCATAAAATACCTTATTTACATTCATTTATTTTTTTCATTTACTATCTACACTCTATAATCTTGTCTATCTGTGAACATATATACCTAGATTGAATGAATACATTGCCAATGAAGAACAGACTTTATGGGATACCTTATTTTGGTATATGCTGTGATAGCTGTGAGATAAGTAATTGATCTGCAAGGTAATTGACATCACATGCTATATTCTATCTCACTTAAAAATATATTGTTTGGGTGCTGGAGACATAGGAGAGTTGGTAGAGAATTTGTCTTGCAAGCTGCAGACACAGGTCTGATTCCCAAGATCCCCATACCACTAGAAGTATCACTAGGAATACTGTCAGATGTGGCCCAAAAAGCAAAAATATAGAAAGCAAACCTTTTAATTGAAAAATAACTATAATAATATAAAGGGAGAATTTTTATTCATTTTATTTTGGATGCCAGTTGATTGGGTCATATCTAGTAGAGCATAGGGCCTAATTATCATTCTGTGTTCAGGAAGGACAAAGCCTTACTATCTCTACAGTTGCACAACTTTTCATTTCATATTATGACTTCTATTTTTGGAAATTGCATAGTTATTCAAACTAATGTGTTCAATTGACAGTTTATTGCATTATAAAATCTTAAAAGTTATAAATTAGGGGACAGAATGGTGGTGCAAGCGGTAGGGTGTTTGCCTTTCACGCACTAACCTCGGATGGACAGCATTCAATCCCCTGGCGTTCCATATGGTCCCACAAGCCAGGAGTGATTTCCGAGTGCATATCCAGGAGTAACCCCTGAGCACCATACTTTTTGAGTGTGGCACAAAAAGCAAAATAAAATAAGTTATAAATTAATGTTAAATAAAAATAGAAATAAAGAGTTATTAGTGCTTGCCTTTCATGCAGCCTAAAGTGGTTTGATCTACAACATTAAAATGGTCTCCTAAGCAGGGGTTATCCCTAAGCACAGAGTCAGAAGTACGTCCTGAGCACCTCCTGGTACTATAATGCTGCAGGACCTTAAAATACACACACACACACACACACACACACACACACACACACACACACACACACACACACAGATGAACTAAAAGTAATTCAGGTCTCTCTTTGTTTTATTCTGAATAGGATAAAGAAAACAAAGCATTAAATAGGAAAAAGTAAACAAAAACATAATCTTATATTTGTGAAAATGTCACTTCTTGGGGACTAGAATGACAGCACAACAGTAGGGCATTTACCTTGCAAGTAGCATACCTGGGACAGACAAGGGTTTCCCTGGCATTCCATATGGTCCCTGAAGCCTGCTAGGAGTGATTTCTGAGTTCAGAGTCATGCCCTATCCTATCTACCCCACCTACCTGTCCAGTTTTTCTTTAAAAAAATGTTTCTACTGAATTCAAAGTAAAAGAAAAGTATCAGCCTATTCTTTTACAATAATTATTTTCAGTTTTTAACTGAACTTACAAGGTGTATGTGTGTAGGTAGGTGAAGAGAAGGTGAGGAGAGAAGAGAGGAAAGGAGACGGAGTGGAGGGGAAGGGAGTGGAGTAGAGAGAAGAAGAGGAAGGGGAAGGTAAAGGAGAAGATAGGAGTAGAGAGGGAGGGAAAGGAAGAAGAGAGTAAGGAGGAAGGGAAGAAAGGAATGGGGAGAGAAGAGAGAAAAATGAGAGGGAGGGATGGGGAGAGAAGGAGGGGAGACATAAGTATAGATAAATATGTTTATCTTTATGTTAGTGTGTTTATATACTTTAAAGAGTATAGAAGTAGAAATCAATGCTTATGATTTGTCTCCAAATGAACCTCAATAAATACAGTAAAATGATGTTTTAGATTATATTTAAGAAAATCTTTTCTGTATTAGGAAGATGAAAATAAAAAAAAGAAGTGAGATACCATCTCACAGAACAAGAAGAACCAGTGCTGGCCTGGATGCGGGGAGAAAGGCATTCTCATTCACTATTTGTGGGAATGCTGTCTACTCCAGCCTTTCAGGGAAAACAATATAGATATTCCTCAAAAAATTGAGTATTGAGCTCCCATATGATCCAGCAATACCACTGCAAAGGATATAACCAAGTAACACAAAAACAAAATACAAAAATGTCCTCTGCACACCCATGTTCATCACACACCATTTACAATAGCCAGAATCTGGAAACAAACCAGGTGCTGTACAACAGATGAGTGGCTAAAGAAACTATGATACATCAAGGGAATACTATAATGCTATTAGGAAGAATGTAATCAGAATGTTTTCTTATACATGAATGGACATGGGGTTTTTTGGGGGTCACACTCGGCAGCACTCAGGTGTTATTCCTGGCTCTACGCTCAGAAATCACCCCCAGCAGGCTTGAGGGACCATATGGGATGCCGGGGTTTGAACCACCATGCAAGGCATGCCCTACCTCCTTGCTATCTCTCTGGCCCTGGACAAGGAGATTATTATCCTGAGTGAAAAGAGTAGAGGAAGTGGAATAGACATAGAATATTCTAACCTATTTGTGGGATGTAAGAAAAAAATAAAGGCAATATGTTATAATATACAATAATAATAGTGATCAGGGACAGGAAGACCTGTCTTTGTTAGGAAGCTTGCAACAAAGAGCAGTGAATACAGTTAGAGAAAGGCCCACTATGACAATAATAGTTAGAACTAATACTTGGACAATGACTGGGTGCTAAAAGGGGATAAAGTAACATGCATGGTGCACTTTCAGTATCAATAGTGCAAACTACAGTATCATAAAGAATAAGAGAGAAAGAAAAAGCAAGTAAGAGAAAGAAGCAAAATGCTTGTCCCAGTGATGGGTAAGATGTATGGGAGGGGAACCAGAATATTGGCGGTGGGAAATGTGCACTGGTGAGGTGCTGCGTACATGTGTACACATGTGTGTACATTTTAAGATTTGAAATTCAAGTATGAACAATTTATAACCTTTGTGCTTAATTTATTAATGAAAAAAGAAAATACTTTTCTATTTTATTGATATTAAATAGATTATTTGATATTAGTCCTTTAAATTGATATATATTCTTGTGAGTATTTAAGTGTAAAGATACCACTAAAATTATTTTAATATATCTACATACTTCTGTACTTTACTGAGATCATAAATACTAGCTAATGATTAGAAGGACGTTGTGCCTATTTGTTAATAGTAGATATTATATTGTAGTTTGTCCGGATAGACCATGAAATGAAGCTTACCACAAAGAGTGGTGAGTACAGTTAGAGAAATATATACATAGAATGCCTGTCTCAAATACAGGCAGGGGGTGGGGGAAGGTATAGGGGGACATTGGTGGTGGGAATATTGCACTGGTGAAGGGGAATGTTCATTTTTATAACTGAAACCCAACTACAATTACGGTGCTTAAATAAAGATATTATTAAAAAATAGAGTGCCAAAAAATAAGGTCCCCCCAAAGAAAACATATACAGTTCCTCCTTTGAATAGTTCTCTTTTCCCTACCTTGTTAGAAAGCGGCATATTTTCAGGTTTGTAACATTTTCAGACTGCTGCCATGTAAAGCATAAAATAATGGAAATGTTTACCTTGTATAAACTTTGAACACTATTAAAAAGGTATTATCCAGAATTAAGAAATCTATGTTCCTTTTAAATGGTGGGCAAAAATCCCATTCTACAGAAAGAAGAGACTAATCTAATAAATTCACTTCACACAAAAAAATCGTATTTTTTGAAATACATTTTAAAAGATATATCTGAAGCTGGAGTGATAGCACCTGGGTTTGATTCTTGGCATCCCAATATAATCCCCCAAGCCTGCCAATAGTAATTTCTGAATGGAGAGCCAGGAATATCCTTTGAGGGCTGCTAGGTATTTCCATAAACAAACAAATTATATATATATAGAATAAATTAAAATATATAAATTAAAATATATAAATTGAATAAAGGTTACTTCTCTTCATATATATATGTATATAAAGTATGTATGTATATAAAGTATGTATGCGATACAATATATAATATTATTATTTTGGTGCTTTTAGTTTCCTAAATTTAATTTAAATATTCTCAGTTAGGGAAATATTATGGAGATTTGGGTGCTCTTTTTTGTATACAAACTGCTCTGGTTTTATCCTCCCCACTACATATGGTCCCTTGAAAACTACCAGGAGTGCTTTCTCAGCCAGAGACAGGGTTTAACTTTGAGCATAATTTTGTGTGGCCTCAAAACCTCTCCCTCCCAAATGAAATGTTTGCTTGAAATATATTGCATCATATGTTGGTCAGTTACTTGACCACTAACCCAAATGAAATTGAATAAAAAATAAGAATTTACCTTTCTTGAACAAATTTACCATAAGTTGTGTGTATGAACATATTTATAAGTGTATTTGAGTATAAGTTTATGTGACTGCACCTATAAATACATATATACATATATATTCACATGTAATATTTTTTGTAATAAATAGAGACATTGGGTTCTATGGGGCTTCTCTAAGATTTTGAGAAGTCTAATACTAAAATTCAGTAAGGGTCAACAAAACAAAATTCCACACTCTGAAAAAGATATTTTTCACTATATTTCAAATCAGCTAATGAACATTTATTAGTTTGTAATTTCTGTCATTAAGCAGTGCAATCCTCTATAGTATTATTAAAATGGGAGGAAATAAAATCATTTTAAATAGCAATGAATAGTTCTTAAACATATTAAGCTTATAAAATAAGTTATGCATATAAAGAAAATTCTATATGGTCTTATTTATATGTAGAGTCTATAAAGAAAATACTATAGAAAAAAGAGTAGAATGGTGGTTAATAAGATGGGAGAAATGAGATATTTTCATGACAAAACTCAAACTTTTAATTATAAGATGAGAAAATTATGGGACGGTAAAGTACCAAATTAGGTTGATTAGATAGTTAAAAATCTTTTACATACTTGAAATTTGTTAAGAGAATATGATAAAAGGTTTTAGTTAAAAAGTAGTCATGTGCAGTGTTGAATGCATTAACTGACATTATTACAGAAATAATTTTGTTATACAGTCATATTCATCAACTCATGGTGTACATATTGAATGCACACAATATTATATATGAGTTACATTTCATATCAGTTACAGCCAACCTAAAAGGCACATTAAATAATGCAACATAAATTTGATAATTAAACATCTTAAATCATACTATCTATGTAAACATTCTCTAAATAAATATATTTTAAATTATATAGGAATAGAAGTATCCTTATTTAGGAATAGGCAAAGATTTAAGATACTGCAATGCTATATCTGTATGAGAAAATATAATAAGATGTGACCAAAAAGGTGAATTAGCTAAAATTTCAGTGAGATGGCATGAATACCTTGAGAATATTAAATGTATTAATGTTATTAAAAGTTAAGAATTTTTATGAATAACTACTAAGGACAAAATAGCTAAAGTTTTTAAAGTGGTAAAGAGTGTTAGAAAGCTAAAACCACCACAAAATGTGCAAGGATGTCCAATTTTTCAATACCATGAGTACATAGTTATTTAAATAGAACATCTAAAATAAAAATAAATAGGCAGAGAATTAATTACAAGGGTTAAAGCACTATGTCTTCACTCAGGTCTTTTCTTAGCTAGATATGGTCCCTTGATTACCTTCAGAAGTGATCTCTAACACAAGCAAGAGTAAGCTCTCGTCACTCCTGGTATAGTACCCAAACCAACAACAAAATAAAAAATATTAAAAACTTACTTAATCAGGTACCAGAGCAATAACACAGCAGATAGGGCATTGCATTGCAGGTGGCCTACCCAAGTTTTGTCCTGGGATTCCCATTTGGTCTCCTGAGTCTAACAAAAGTGAATCCTGAATGCAGAGTCAGAAGTTACCCCTGTGGACAGGAGTGGCCACCAGGAGTGAGTGACAAAAATAAATTAATAAAACTACTACTACTAGTACTACTTTTGCTGCTGCTGCTGCTACTACTACTACTACTACTACTACTACTACTACTACTACTACTACGATAATCATAATAATTCAAATAATTAATAATGAAAAATTTAACTGTCTTAGTTTTAGACTATCCTAATGATAAATTGGTTTAAGTTGATTAAATCAATTTTCGTAGATGTGCATGTGATAGAGACAAAAAATGTGATAGTGACAGAATAGCTTGATATACACAATACAGTATTTAAATTCCATAAAACTTGCATAAAAGATAATGGACCCCTTTGCGCATAAAACTCAGTATTACTAAGCAGCAAAAGTAAAGAAAAATAACCAGAAAATTTACTAATGGAAAAATAAAACAAAAGAACAGGGAAGAATATATTATAGCTATTTTGCATTATTCTGTTGAAAACTAAGTATATGTTACAAAGGATTTATTAATAAACAGCAATATAAAGTATGTTTATCACCTACCGTTCAATAAAAAAGCATTGAATAATTTTTGCAAAATAACTATTTCTGTAAAAAGCAAAATAAAATATAAAAGCAAAACCATAAGAGAAACAGTGCCATATAAAATTTTTTAAAAAATAAACATGAGAATTACTTAAACTAATTGATAATAATTAACACTTTCTGGGAAGACAGATTAGTAATAATGATCAAAGGGAGCTTTATTACAGTGTTGGAACTTTTATTTTTTCAAGAGGAGAACTTTTAGTTTATGGCCACGTTTTCAATTCATTTATTGCTTTTGTTTTGGACTTATATAAACCCAGAAGTACTCCTGACTACTGAGAGATCACTCCAGGCTTTGCTAAATATCAACCTTAATTCAACTTCATGCAAGAGAAGCACATTAACAATTATATATCTGGGTCTTATTAATTTAAATTTTGCATACTAATTACACAAAAGGTAGCATTTTAGTAAATGAAGAGGAGAAAATTGTTAGGCTGTGAGAGAGACTGAACAGATAAAAAATTATGTATTTCACAAAGAAGGGTTCAGACAAGGGATTTGGAGTATATTCAATCAAGGGGAAGCATCAAAGGTTTCACTCCATAAGGGGAATTATATGATCAATATGCTGCTGAGAGGTACCTGCTGTGTGCAAGATGGAGCTGTCTGTGGATAAAGTGAGACAGCAGTCTTGTTATAGTAGTTTACAGGTTAGTGACAATAGAGATCAAAAGAGAGGAAATGCTTGTGAAGAGAGTAATTAGGGATAACAGCTGACCAAGAGAAGGCAACTAATGTTAGAAGGCTCTCCATAATGGTTGAACTCGATGACATTCCCACCAGTAGTGAATAAGAGTTCTTTTCTCTCAAAAACTAGAAATTGAACTCCCATAAGATCCAGCTATACCACTCCTAGGAATATACCTTAGGAACACAAAAACACAATACAAAATCCCTTCCTCACACCTCTATTCATTGCAGCACTATTTACAACAGCCAAACTCTGGAAACAACCAAGATGCCCTTCAACAGAGGAATGGCTAAAGAAACTGCGATACATATACACAATGGGATATTATGTAGCTGTCAGGAGATATGAAGTCATAACATTTTCCTATACATGATGTACATGGAATATATCATGCTGAGTGAAATAAGTCAAAGGGAGGGAGAGAGATGCAGAATAGTCTCACTCATCTTTGGGTTTTAAGATAAATAAAATAAAAGCATTTTTGCAATAATTCTCAGAGACAAAAAGAGAGTGTGAAAGGTCCAGCTCACAACATGAAGTTCACCACAGAGTGATGAGAGTGCAGTTAGAGAAATAACTATGAAAACAAAGTGAATGAATGATGGAAATAGAAAGCCTTTCTAGAGTACAGGTGGGGGCAGAGTGGGGAGGAGGGAGATTCAGGACATTGGTGATGGGAATGTTGCACTGGAGAAGGGGGGTGTTCTTTAAATGACTGAAACCCAACTACAATCATATTTGTAATCAAGGTTTTAAATAAAGATATCAATAAAAAGATTAGCTAGCTGCTCCACTGGAGCCCAAAGCCTGCAGGAAAAAATAGTGCTCTCTCAGCTACCTGCCTCCCATTTTATTCAGCTCCCAACTGCACTCTTCCTCCAAGGGGGGAGGGAAAAAGGCAGGCAATGAGGACAGAAACAAAAGAGAACTATTACAAAGACCTCTATATACCTCAATCCCACCTCTACCCAAACTGGCCTCTTGGCATTTTTTATTTTGTTTGCTAGAACAAAACTTCATGGAATAAAAAATGGAATTATCAGAAATTAGATCAGTAAAAGTCAAGCTGTAATGATTTCTATATTATTTTACCTTATATAAAGAATGTCAAACATATAATATAGCATAATGCTTTTTCTCATTTACATAAATAAAATGTCAATTCTAGCATCTAATATATATATATAAATATATAATATATATATATATATATATATATATATATATATATAAGGCTCTGGAGGAAGAAAGAAATCAGATCCAGAGAGAATGAGGTACTTATACCAATATAAATACATTGTGTATCACAGGAAAATAAAAGAAGGGAATCTGAGTAAAGGCAGAAGACAAGAAACCTTAAACTACCTTATGGAAATTAAGTCATAGCTAAGAGATTCTCATATAGAGGAGAAGGAATAACAAGAAGAATCTATTACTCATTAATTACGCTTAACCATATATGGGAATGAAAGGATAAGAGTAAGAACTAAGGAGGAAAACAATCAATTGTGAGACTGTTTTCTCTCTTTTTAGCTACATTGAGGGCAATATTCTAAAATTGAGTGTCCTGCGATTTAAGAAACAGTAAAGGATCTTTGTTTTCATGAAATTTATAGTCTTTGAGACCATAATAACAAATTAGTAAACAAAATATTTAGATAGCTAATGACTATATATTTAAGGGAAAACATATTTTCTTGGGGCTAATCCAATATAGAAGGAAAAAGCTTCGTGTTAAGAGGAGAATAATTTGCCAATGTTTCAATAGATGCACAAGAAACAACCATGTAAATATCTGAGAGAAGTGTTGCAGTCAGTAAGAAAAGGAATAGTGAACACACTGAAAATGAACTAAGTTTAGCATCTTCAAAAGAAGAAGATAAAAGGATCCATTTGCCAGAATACAAGATGACTGGGCTTATAAAACGACCCCCTAATTTTTGCAGTTAAAACATAGGTTTAGGCCTATATTCGCTGTATCAGACAGAAGGTTCCTATGCTGCAACTGTATGTACCACAGTGAGCCAATCACAACAAGCAAAGATTCAAAGGGTATTTATACTGTAATAGACTTCCTCTCTGACTCTGGCCCATTTCAGCAGGCTTTTGACAGTGTAGATTCGGGACCAAAGCATTGTCTAATTGCATGCATCAAAAGCCTGCTTGGATTGGCTGAGTTAGAGAGGCTATCTGAGCAGCCTTGCAGTGTTTGGCGCAGGATCGAGTTGGAAAATTTGTTTTGTGGCAATATTCAGAAAATTTTCGTTTAGCGGCAAATCGAAACATTTTTCGGGATATACTCAGCATATAAGACGATCCTTGATTTTCCATTGACTTTTTTTTTGTTGTTTCAAAAGTCATCTTATAGGCCAGCGGTAACTAGAATACAGTGATTAAAGGGGAGTGATAGAAAGTGAGATATTAAGGTTAAAGAACTCAAGAAGGTAGTGAAACAATCTGATTTAGTTTTTTTAAACAGTTCGTGGGAGCTAAAAATGAAGCTTAGAGTTAAGGAAGAGATAGTGCAACAGACAGCATGCTTATCTTGCATGTGGTCACATAAAATTCAGTTCTTGGCACCTATAAAGTCCTTAGGGTACTACTAGGATTGTAGCGAGCACTGAGCACTGTCAATGTGGCCTATAAACAAAGAAACAAAATAAAAATAAATCAAATAAAACTGTAGACTATCTAGTGAGAAAAAAAAACAGTGTTGAGGAAGACAGGAAAAATATTTTGGAAACAAGATCAATAACATTTGATTATGCATATGAAGCAAAATAATTGGGCGAAAGATGTAATTATGGTATTTTCCGGCTTATAAAATGACTTTTTTTGTTTTGCTTGTTTTGGTTTGTTTTGGGGCCACACCAGTTGACGCTCAGGGGTTACTCTTGGCTAGGCTCTCAGAAATCGCTCCAGGCTTGGGGGAACCCTATGGGACGCCAGGGGATTGAACCGCCGTCTGTCCTAGGTTAGCTTTGCAAGGCAGGTAGATGCCTTACCTCTAGCAACACCACTCTGGCCCCATAAGACGACTTTTTAACCCAGGAAAAACTTCTTAAAAGTCGGGGGGGGGGTCATCTTATACGTGGGTATATGGCATGCTGAAACTTACTCCAGCTTCAGGGACGAGTGATCCGCCCCCCTCTTACAGCCTCATCCATCTGTTCTGTTCAGCTTTTATGGGACACAGAGGTGGCACTCTCTCCCTCGAGCTGTCTGATTAATCACTGCACTCCCAACCAGCTACTCTTGAGGAGTCCCCTCTCCCTGCTCTCAATGTAAATCATTGTTTTATGTTTATATGCTTGATGACAAATAGCCTTATGTTTATAAGTGCCAATTTTCCAGCTAAGTACATGCATGACATAAGCATTTCTTTTTTTGGGCCACACCCGGCGGTGCTCAGGTTACTCCTGGCTGTCTGCTCAGAAATAGCTCCTGGCAGGCACGGGGGACCATATGGGACACCGGAATACGAACCAACCACCTTTGGTCCTGGATTGGCCGCTGTGCTATCTCTCCGGGCCCCATGACATAAGCATTTGAATTAAAATTTCAGTATTGAAATCAAATCTTACTTTTTTTTAAATATCTATTTGGTGTGCATAAAAAGAATATTGCCCAAATCCTATATTTAACAGGAAAAGTAGGGGTCATCTTATACACCAGATATTACAGTAAATAGAAAGGAAGAAGTGAGAATGCTTAGTAAAGTTGGTTTTTTCTTTCTTTCTTTCTTTTTTTTTTTAATTTGGTAAGGTGCAACACCTAGTGGCACTCATGGGTTACTCATGGATCTACACACAAAAGCATTGCCTAGAATGCTCTGGGGATAATATGGCATTCTGGGAACCAAACACAGGTGGCCTCATGCAAGGCAAATGCCCTCTCTGCTGTGTAATCGCTCCTGTTCCTTAGTAACATTTTTTAATATAAAAAATAATTTATGTTTCTATTGGATGATTCAAAGTATTGTTATTGATGAGGAAAAATGGTTTGAAATAAAAATGATCTCTAAGTTTAGAAGTTCAAATTGAAAGGGTGGGTTTTGTGATGATGAATCTGACAAATAGGTTAATTATGGAGTTTGGTGTGAATGATTCTAATCTAGAAACTAAAACAGTTGATTAGTTGTAGGTCAAAAGTTGGTAGATGACAGCGAAGATAATAAAGGATGGTTTGCATAAAATAGAAGATTAGATAAGGCAGAGCATTTTATGAATACTTGTGATTTTGATAAATAATGTATTTAAGGGAGAAATAAAATTTATTCTGATTTTTGGTTTGTTTATTGGGTTACACCCCGAGTTGCTTACTACTCCAGACTCTGTGCTCAGGAATCATTCCTGGTAGGGAGACCACATGGTGCACTGGGGATTGAATTCAGGACATAATCATGCAATGCAAAAACCTTACTGCAATACATTTGATTCTCACCCTTAAACAGAAGTAAGTACAAGGATTGAATAAAAAGAAGACTTTGCTAAGTAAAGCAGAGAAATTAAAAAGCATCATAGAAAATAATTTTGTGGGGGCCAGAGAGATAGCTTGGAGGTAAGGCATTTGCCTTTCATGCAGAAGGTCATTGGTTCGAATCCCGGCATCCCACATGGTCCCCTGAGCTAGCCAGGAGTAACCCCTGAGCGTGGCCGGGTGTGACCCAAAAACCAAAAAGAAAAAAAAATAATTTTGTGAAGTTATTCTGAATCTCATTTATGTTTATTCCTTGTACTACACACACAGTGCCAGAGTAACAAAATTTAGGAGAAAAGATTAATAATTTGGTGAACAACACATAATATAGGAATATATGCATACAAATGTAAAAATGACCTGGAAATTTATATATTTCAGGGAGTCTAAAGTTAACATGAATATTCAGAATGATGAGATACAGGGAGATAGAACTTTCCTTTGTCTCATGATCACTTAGACATTGTGCTTGTAGCCTCAGAGACCCCTGAAATCTGTTGTGCTGTCCATGGTGGTGATCAGCCCACCACATGCCTGGATGCTAGCACTAAACAGCTAGTCTAGGTTTTATCATTTGCAATGTCCTTGATTCCTCTCCAGAATTACATAATCAAAGGCAGTAACATAAGAAAATATGCATTCTTTTTTAATTTTAACAGAATATCTAGTTCACTCACTACTTTTGTCTTAACATGACATTCCAAAAAATTAAAACTAAGAATGCATAGTTTAAAAAATAAACAGTCATGTTAGCTTACGCATTTTGGCAATGAAATTTGAAAACTATTTTTCAGACATGGTTGTGAAAGTCTCTTCATTGTAAAGAGATAGTCCCATACCATATATTACAAAAATTAAATAATTTATAAAATATTATTGTTAAACTTTTTTATTTTAATTAGGCTTACTTCATAATTCATTGCCTCATCTTATACAATAGTGTAATTCAATATTTGTGCCAGTTCCTGATCTACTAGTCTTTAAAACAGCAGTATTCATTTTCATTGTTATCCACATTAAATTGATCAGTGTTATTGGTCATTAAAACAGCTCTGGAAACTAAGAAATATCGTGAAGTAGGATGGTCTAATAAAGGGTCTCTTTGAGGTTACAGTTTTTTTTCTTGAATTGAAGAGGATTAAGCCTCAAAGTGTTTATATGCCAGGAAGGAGAAATAGTAGAGTTCAGGAACTTGTCTTATATATAGACAGTTCATGTTGCAACCGATGGCACTGCCAAAGACACCCTTAGAAAGACCAAGAGTGAGCACTGAACATACAATCAGGAAAAAAAAATCTCAACATTATTTTATGTGAAACTTAGCACTTGTTTCCCAAAGAGAATTTAAGTATCTTTATAAAAATTAAGAATAGAGTTTTAATATTAATCAGGATTCAACTCTTGTGCTTCTACATAAGACTCTCTTTATATAGAGAGAGAAAGAAATTTTAAAACTGTAAATATGTGTGATACTTAATATATATACATATATCTCTATGTATATATAAAGATATATATACATATATATACATATATATGTACATATATATCTATATATACAATTGCTTCAAAAGGAGTTATGGATACCTATGATCAATTAAGTATTATTTACCTATTTACAATAAAACACTTTTGAAAACTAATTAAAATAACTCAAAAATATTAGTGAAAAAGAAATGGTGGGGTGGTGATAGTGGTGGTGGATTTGTGTCTCTGTGTGTTTGTGTATGTACTCAGTCATATGAAAGACAAAAGACAAAATGAAAGGCAAAACTTTCTTTAACTGAAATTTGGATGGATTTGAATCCAGTTGTGCATATTGAAATGAATCGTGCTAAGCGAGTGTTTTCAAAAAGAAAAAGATATCAGATGCTCAGGTATATTATACAAAATTTCATAATGCTAATTTTTTGTGATATTGTCTCTAAAATTCCGTTTTACTAGATTTATTATGCTATTTTAATAGTGGAAAAAATGGCAGTAAATACCTGTATTACTTGTGATAATTACTATGATCACACCATCATCGTTCTTTATATTGATGTTTTTTCCTATAACACATCAATAAAATTTACTGCTAAGATGATGAATGACTTACAACTGCTCCTCAGACAGACATCATGATGATGGGTAATAGGTAAACACAATTTTCTCTTGAGGCAGAAACACAATCTGTTCTGTATGTTGAATATGTAGATTTTATACTTCTTGGATAAAAGCTCTTTTCACTTTTGGAAGCACTAAATGTGGGCTATGTCAGAAAACAACCAATGTTGCTGATCAAGGGAGATATCTGTGTCTCTTTCTCTCAGGTATATTGTGTTCACAATTGTTTAAAAGACCATTTATATTTGGAAAAGTCAGCTTCACTTGCCAAAATTTTGATAGTTTAAAGTCAAGCCAAACAACAAATTAGTAAATAGCTTTAAAATATAATTTAAAATTGATTTGTTCCTTGTAGATAGTAAGAAAAAAGTAAATTCCATAAAATTATATTTGATAATTATATCATTATTAATATCAATAACTAAATTATAAATTATAATATAAGAAAGACGCCCCCTTTTTTGGTGTTTGGGTTACACCAGCAGCTCTCAGGGGTTACTCTTCACTCTACAGTCAGAAATCGCTCCTGGCAGGCTCGGGGAATCATATGGGATGTGCAGACTCGAACCACCATCCTTTTGCAAGCAAGGCAAACGCCCTACCTCCATGCTATCTCTTTGGTCCCAGAAAGACCCTTCTTAAAGATAGACATAACACCCTTCTTAACATTAAGCAGTCTTACCCACATATCATGCCAAAAGTCTTTGATACTATATGTAAAATAAAATCTATATTTTTGAAATATTTGTGGCTTTGAAGAGCATTTTTCTATATTGCCTTACCATAGTATCCATGTCTAATTATTTAATGGTAAAACTATAACCTCTATATTTTGGCTGGTTAACTTGGAATTAATAGGAGATTAAATAAAAGTGTGGGTGGAGAAAGACAGAGAAAACTAAAGACACTTGATCCTTTAAACCATTGCCATTGTGTAAAAGAAGACTTGAAAAGAGGAAAGTTTTGAATTAAAAATGAAGAAAATCAGAAGCATTTGTATTAATACATTGTAGAAAATGTAAGGTTTAATATTTTAATTGTTCAATTGTAAAATAAAATGAGAAGTCATCAACTTCAAACTATATTTTTAGAATAACTCTGATTTTTGGGGCCTGAGAGATAGCACAATGGTATGGTGTTTGCCTTGCACGCAGCTAACCTAGGACGAACCACAGTTAGATCTCCCAGTGTCCCATATGGTCCTACAAGCCAGAAGTTATTTCTGAGTGCATAAATAGGAATAACCCCTGAGCATCACCAGTTGTGGCCCCCAAACAAACAAACAAACAAACAATAAAAACTAATAACTCTTGTTTTCTCAATGCTTTTCTTCAAGCCATAGTTTATTGATAAAGAGAAAATCAATAATATTAAATATATATTAGGAAAAACTATCATGATTTTCATAGATGTATGTAATATATTCATATGTAATATATGTATATATGTTGTATATATTATATAAATATTTGCTGAGGTCAGGGAGATAGTACAAATGGCTGAAGTATGTGTTTTGCATTCACTTTCTAAGAGAACCTTACCACTAGCCCCATTCACTCTCCATCACTTGAGTGACTATATTTTGGCCAGCAAAATTAGGTCCATACTATGTTGAATCACTAGCAGGAATCCGAATCATTAGGCCCATATCACTGGACATAGTATTGCCAAAAATTGGCCCCTGAATTTTCCCCTTTCCCTCTAGGTAAAGATACTTCTCCAAAATAAAATCTAGAAAATTTTGTAAAACAAACAAAAGTAATTCTACCAAAAAATATTACAAAAATGAAATTTGTGGGGCAGGAGCAATGACGCTAGCATTAGGGTGTTGGCCTTGCACGTGTTAACCTAGGACAGACCACAGTTTGATTCCCCGTGTCCCATATGTTCCCCCAAACCAGGAGTGATTTTTGAGCATATTTCTAGCCAGGAGTAAGCTCTGAACCTCACAGCGTGTGGTCCAAAAAAGCAAAAAAAAAAAATGATTTGAATGAATTTATTTCAATTTTAAAAATTAAAAATTATATTTTAATATGAAAATGAGAAAGCAATTTTATTATTATTTTTTTGCAATTATTAATAATTTTAAGATGTATTCAAACTTTTGTGATACAGATAGATATTCAACAACTAAGGGAATGCTTTGTATGCAGAAGTTTTTAACTTGATAACTGTACGCAGCAGATTTTCTGAGCAATGCTGGAAATAATTCAAGAGCAAAGATACACAAGTATCACCCCTTAGGATTAAGGCGTGACTCTAAAACATACAAAACAGTTTTACATCCATTAAAATTATCATAGAATTTGGAGAGAACCAATTAAAGGTGTGAAAAATTCAAATTTCCTAATTATACAATGCAACCTTAAAGCTTAAAGACTTTTTGAAGATTTCATCTATTCTTTTCTTTTTTTCTTTTTGTATTTTGGATCACAGCTGGCAGCGCTCAGGGGTTATTCTTGGCTCTATGCTCAGAAATCACGCCTGGCAGGCTCAGGGGATCATATGGGATGCCAGGATTCGAACCACCAACCTTCTGCATGCAAGGCAAACACCTTACCTCTATGAAATCTCTCTGGCCCAAAGACTTGATATTTTATTGAAGAATATTTAATGTATCATAATGTAAAAATTACATTTCTTAGATATATGCCATCAATAAATTATGAAACTGATTAATATCACTAAATGAAAATTTAATTAAAATATAAAAGTGTATAACAAAGAAATTAAACTGCCTGTGCTGATATTGTATTATTTAGCCAGTCAATATGAAGGGTTCTTTGTTTGTTTTCTTTTGCTTTCATATAACAGATTTGGTATTTTTATTTAATAAAAATATTTCTAAAAATTGCTATTGAATATAATAGCAAAGGTCTACAAATCCATCAACTCCAATACATTGGGCAATAATAAATGTTCTAAAAATTAGACAATTTAATTATTTTAATAGTCTTGTCACTTTTACAAATGACCCTATTAGATTGATAAATTGTATGCCACATACTGTAAGAAGAAATCAACCTTTGAATTGAAACTCTTTAATGAACAATGGAAGAGATGACAAAATGAGTAGTCTGTCTCTTATTTTATTTTTTTAGAAAAATATTCAAGCTTTGAGCTCTTAGGTAGGGCTCTTGCCTTGCATGAGGCCAGCCCAGGTTTTGTTTTACTAAACCAGAAGCCAGAAGTAATCTGAGCCTTCCTGAGTGTGACCTAAAAGCCATATATATATATATATATATATGGCTTTTAGGTCACACTCAGGAAGGCTCAGATTATATATATATATATATATATATATATATATACATACATATATATGTCTATATATGTATGTATATATATGTATAAATTTGAGCTTTTGGCTCATAATTATTAAAATTAATACACTTATGTGCTGCTAATTTAGGAAAGATAAAAGATTGGTAGTTAATTTCAAAAAATTCCTAAGGACTATTGTTTAAACTGCCATGGCACGCTGTGAATATATTTATATTAGTACTTTCATTAATTGCTCCCAATTTTTAAGAAAAAAACTACCTGTCAGCTTAAATGAGTAGTTCCTTTTATTTTACTCCATCAACTCTATTGTTTACTTACTACTATTAACTACTTTAGAAGTAAAATAACGAACAAACCTGTTTAGTAGTAGGTCCAATTGCACAGGATTAGATACTGACTTTGCAACCCAATTTGTACACTCTCCAGCACACTTTGAAAGCAGCTCTCAAAGTGAGTGGGTAGCACAAGGGAAATGGGTCTCTTAGGCAAAGAATTTTTCCATGTTAGAAATATACAGGATGGTAAACACAGTGTAAATCGTTATATGAGGAAACTGTGTTAAACTAAATGAATGCATAGGCCATAGTAATACTAATTCATTTTGCAAGGTCCTTATACTTCTCTGCCTTTGAGAGCCACTGGGGTCTTGGAGTTCACATTTCTGTATAAAATGCTGTTTATTATTCAGGCACTATTTCATTGATGTTTTCCTGATTCCTACCTAGTTTAATCAGAACAGGAAAACTAACAATTTTCTAATGTGGAGAAAGGAAATTTACAGCTAGCATTCTGTAAATTAGATTGTTAATTCTAACCAGAATCTTTCTTAGGTAAAGAGGATATTTTTTCTTTCTTTTTTTTTTTCCAAATCTCAAGAGGTCATTGACAAGAGCACACACAAAAATGTAATGTATAATCATTAGAAGTTTTAAATTCATCATTTCTGGATAAGAACTTGTGTCCAGGTTAGAGCATGTAAAATAGCATCATGCAAAGCCATTAGAATGTTTCAAATTTGTACTTATCCATTTCTACAGGTACTCCTGGTTAAACTTAGATTGCATTTTTATTAGCACTTGCACAATTTAATTCTTTTTAAAACTGAACATTTCTGCTTGCACTCTTACTTTTTGAACTCTTATCTCCTCCCACACAGCATTTACTCAATATCCCTTGAACACCTTTTGAGCACAAATAGTACATAAATTTGAATTTATCAAGCATGAATATTTCACAAAGGTTGCAAGGATTCCGTAGTTCACAATTCCATTCTCTTTAATTGCAGCTTTCAACATAAACAGCCCTTATTTTTTGATATAACTAAAAGATAATAATGATAACCCTATTTATGATGAAAATTCATGTTCACTGGGAAGATTTTACTAAGATCAAAGTATAACATTCATTTCTATTCCCTACTTAACCTTTCCCAACTTATCCTTGAAAGTAGGAGACTTTCAAGTTATGTTAATTGAAATATAAATAAAATAAAGAGAAAAATAATTCAAGTATTATCAATGTGAAGGTAATGTGATTGTCATAATTTGGAATTTAACATACATAAATACAAGTTCTAATAATATTTATTTAACGGTTGATTTCAAGTGAGGCACAGGGATCAAACTTTAGCCATTAAATCAAATCTAATCATCCATTAGTTGATCCATTATTTTTCCCTTCTAATGTTATTTTAATTGCTAATCTATCTTAGTTTACAGAAGTATTGATAATACTGTTGAATATTTGCAACACTGTTATACTATGGCTATTGCCAGAGTGTTAAAATGTCTTCACCATCAGTAGGATAAAAATATAAAGACCAAGTGTTGATTGAGGCCTCCCCAAGCAACCTGTTTCTAACCCCTCAGGAGGACTGGTCTGATGAAGCAGGGTAGTGATAGAGGGAGAGAAATAATACACCAAGCCAGTGAGTAAAAATTTCATTTGAATTCATTTGCTTTATTTTCTCTTGGCTTTTCTCTGCCAAGTACAAGCTTAGCCAAGGGCTGTTTAAGCCTTGTCTTTTCCTACTTAGGGCTCTGTCCCCCTCACCCCCAGGCAGACTCCTTTCTTGGCTATTCAGAACCCTACCCACCAAGTTCTGGGAAGGTTCCTATAATCCAGGGGGGTATTTACATATCAAAAGAGGATAGGGAGAAAAGGAAGTTAGGAGGAAGCCTCATACCAAAGAGTTTAGGGAAAAATGGAAGTTAGGGGAATGGGTTCATCTTACAGCCATTATCCAAAAACTTTTCCTAACTCCTTTTCTTTAGAATTTTCTTGGGAATTATCTTACCATTTGTTAGCTTGGGAATTGCCTTACAATTTGTGTACACACACACACACACACACACACACACACACACACACACACACACGGACAAAGAAGTAGAGAAGCAAAGATAGGAATAAAAAGATGCATGAACTAAACATCTTGCTTGTTTTGTCTGAGATAATGAGCAGGTGAAGAGAATGAATGCTGCACATGTAATGAAGTTGTGCAAGGTCAAATTATTGGACAAGCCATTCATGAATGTCCCTCTTAACTTATCTCTAGTTTCTCTGATTCCCAAAGCTAGATTCAAAAGAATAAATGTAAAGAGACATTCAAATATTCTTTTATCAGGAGTTGGAGAGATAGACAACAAGTAAGGCACTTGCATGTGGACAACCCAGTTTCAATTTCCTACACCCTATTTGATTCATTGAACCCCTCTAGGAGTGATCACTGAACACAGAACCAGGAATAATCACTGAGAACAGCTCAGTGTGCCCCAAAGTACAATATGTATATATGTACATATGTTTTTAATCATTAAAATAATATATATGTCATACTAGTGATGTTGGGGGAAATACGGCCACTCTTAATGGTAAACTTTGCAGTGCTCAGGAGATGGCGCTCAGAGATTTACACATGTTGAGTATGTGTTCTACTTAAACTTTTCCCCCACCACTTGACATACATTTTGATCACTATATTAATATAAAAATGGTAAATTTTCAAGATATTATGCTATAGGAGGGGTCCAGAAACCCTTTGGTATCACCACCATCATCATTCATCTTCACCATGCTAATATGAATTTCCATTCCTCTGATTATAATTTGGCACTCATAATATTACCCCTGACATGAGTATTTTCTAATAAGCTCTACTCTTGTTTATATCCAAGTTATATCTGATAGTCTAGCTTTATATTTATCTACCTACTTCTTATGAGATAATGAAAAACAGTTGTATAGAATACAACTTCCATATTCTGGCTGAGCTCCAAAGATGAACTCATAACAAATGGCTATGAAGTATAAAACCATAGATGCCAACATTCAATTTAGCCTGCGATTGGCTGCCCAATACTAATGTAAATATAAAACTTAGTACCCAAACTATAAGATTAATATTTTAAGATTTAGCTTTAGGGCTTCAGATAACTCTGTGGAATATGTGAAATAGATGCATATATATAAACTCTTCCTAAAAATTGTCTTTCTAGTAACTTATATTTGAATTTTCATTAACAATTTGAAGTTCCTTTATGGAGCTTTATAAGTATTAACTGATCTTTAAAGAAAAGTCTTCTTATCATCCCCATTCTAATTTTTTATGGTAAGCCATCTGCAGGGAAATTGAGTAAAATTTCCTCTAGACTCAAGATCATACAACTAGTAAGTTTGGGGCCCAGGAGATAGCATGGAGGTAAGGCGTTTGCCTTTCATGCTAAAGGTCATCAGTTCGAATCCCGGTGCCCCATATGGTCCCCCGTGTCTGTCAGGAGCAATTTCTGAGCGTGGAGCCAGGAGTAACGCCTGAGCACTGCCGGGTGTGACCCAAAAACCAAAAAAAAAAAAACAAAAAAAAAACTAGTAAGTGACAGAGCAGTGTAATTAAATAAATTGTAATTGTGACACTTGAGAGCCAAGCTCTTAATGCTGAAAGCTCCTTTGTTAACCTCTGGCCTTGTTAACTATCAGAAAGCTTGATCACCATGCTATTTCATTGAGGAGATATTTTTTGCATTAATATATTATATCTAGCAAACATTTTATCACTGTTAAATTATCAGATAAAGTACTGAACAACTGCCTAAATGTCAAGTTTATTTTGACAATTTATTAGTGAACTTGTAAATCTCTCATACTTGGTCACGCCATTTAAAGATTAGTCTGCATTTTATCTGAAGTAGCAGAAAAATACATATATAAGAAGAACAAATAGAGCAACAAGGTAGTTAGCTAAAGAATATGTGTGGGGACTGGAAAGATAGCATGGAGGTAAGGCATTTGTCTTGCATGCAAAAGGACATTGTTTTGAATCCCCGCCTCCCATCCTGTCCCCTGAGCTTGTCAGGAGCGATTCTGAGTAGAGCCAGGAGTAACCCCTGAGCACTACCAGATGTGACCCAAAAAACAAAACAAGGAGCAATTTCTGAGCATGGAGCCAGGAGTGACAAAATAGACCTGTTATCAGGGCCAGAGTAGAAGCACAGCAGTAGGGCGTTTGCCTTGCACGCGGCCAAACATGGTTTGTATCCAATATGTCCCGCCCAGTCTGCAAGGGGAATTTTCTGAGTTTAGAGCTAGGAATAACCCGAGTACAGCTGGGTGTGGCAAAAAAAAAAAAAAAAAAAAAAAGGACTTGTTACACTAACAATCCCACGGACTAAGGGTGGAGGGTATGGAATGCATGCTGGGAACTATGGTGGAGGGAGGTCAACACTGGTGGTGGGAACTGCCCAAATTCACTGTCACTATGTACCTGAAATACAACTGTGAAAGACTTTTAATTCATTCACATTGGTCTCAATAAAAATAAGAAAAGAATGTGTGTGAAATAATTATATATGAGAATATTCTAAAATTGGGGGGAATTATGTATTTGCTTGTGTTGCCTAATCCCTTCCAAGAACACTGTATACAATGTGTTTTATTATATAACACACATGATACTCCATCCAAATCTTATTTTAAAAAACAAGGTTCATTGCCAATTGTGTTGATATGACATTAATACATGTTTCAACTAACGGAGTTATTGTCCTGTATCTCATGAACATGTACTATGTACATGTACTGTGATTGTACATGTACTATGTACAATCACAATCTAATTCACATAGGAAACAAGCGTCTTTTAACATGATGTATTTAAATATTCTATTTATATAAGTATTTGACTTAAAATAATGTAAAAATGAACAGTGCCAAGTTCCTTCCCAATTCTCCAATAGTTAATAATATTTTGATGCAAATCTGGCGATGTTCAAATGCCAGGTCAAGCACGATTGGGCATCAAAGATTATAGATCTTTCAAGGGAATTTTACATTAACATGGAAGAATTGAAGTTATTCATATTACTTTAACATTCCAGAACATTCTTCTGACTTAAAAAAGGTATTTTGTTCTATGAAAGGAAAGATGAATAGGCATACATCACTTTGGGCAGAATTCTCCAGAAACTATAATCTACAACTACAGCATTTATCTGAAACTGTATTTTATTTTAAAGGTCATGGTTGTATAATTCTGACTTTGGGAAACAGAAATATTTTTCAAAAATGTAGGCTAATTTTATGGTTCATCTTTAAACATTTATTTCATATCTGATAGGGTAGAGATTTGAAATTCAAATTGCTGCTTTTCCCTTTGTTTCTAGCAAAATTATCTAAGTGTAAGAATTGCACTTCATTTGTAACAAAATACAAATAAATAAATTTCATAATTCAGCAAGACCTAATTAGGATTATTTGAAAGCCTGTACTTACAGGTGAGTAAATATAAATTCTATTTGCATAGCTCATATTCTTTATAAGTTAATTTAAGGAAATTATTCATATACTGAGTCATTGTTCAGAAAGCCGAAAAAAACATTAAAGTTCACCTCCTACAAAACCTTCATCTTAATTATGAGTCTAGGGAGTTTCTTCACCAAGTGCAAGGTCACTTTCTCCTAAGTTAGAAATTCAGGAATTTTGTGAAGGGCTACTATTCCCAAGACTTTTCTATTTACCAGGAAAACACCTACACAACATATACAACATGGGTATTAAGTCTTTCCAGTATTTTAAAGTCAGTGTCTAGCCAAGATTTCTTAATGCAAGACCAGAGAAGAGATAGCATATGGCAGTGGTCACATGTATGGTCACTTATTTTTATTAAGACTTAGTATATCCCAAAAGCTTTTTTTTTTGTAGTTCTTTTCCTTTTTCCTTTTTAAAAAAAGTACACTTAAAATATTTTTTTCTTTTAAAAAGTATACTTTTCTTTTTTAAAAAAAGGTGTAATTTTCAGGGTCAGAGATAGATAGTAAGTAGAACATTTGACTTCCATATGACTAAACCATTGTAAATTATGGACACCCCATATTTTGCCCCAGAACTACCAGTAGTGATCACTAAGCACAAAGTTAGGAGTAAGACCTAGTCAGATGCATCCCATATTAAACAAAAAAACTCCTATTTGGCTTTAACTTTAAAACATTTAATAAAAAAATTAATAAAAATATATTTAATCAAATGTCCATTTATTGGAGACAGTAGTGGTCAGGAAATAGTCTAATGTCTATCTATAATCTTTCTGATATCTTAGGTCCAATATCAATTTCTTGGATCTGTAGTAACAAAGTACTACAAACTATTTAAAATAAAACACAAGTTATATTCTCACAGTTCTACAGATTAGAAATAAGAAATTTGAGGTGTTGGAGAATGCTGTGAATGTTTTCTGAATTATTGAAAGACAATCTGTTCATGCTTTATCCAAATTTCTGGTACTTTCTAGCAATGCTTGGTGTTACTTGGCTTCATCTTTTAATGTGTCACATCTTCTTTTCCTCTCTGTGTAGATGAGTCTCCTAATTTCCTTCTTATAATACCAGTTGTTTAAGTTAGGACCTTCTTAACCCACTTTAATTTCATTTTTGCTTATTTTCATCTGAAAAATTACAACTTAGATATAGGTTATGTTCAGAGAAAATGTAGGTCAGGATTTTAATATGCTTGATATTGAGAGATTATAGAAAACAATGGAAATATACTTTTGAAGCATTGTTTTCTGAACAAAAAATAAATATATAAGTAATTCAGAAAAATAAAGCTAGATATTATATCAAACCATGACTTCCAATAGGGTTTTTCTAAGGTCAGAAATGATGCTGTATTCTTAAAATTTAGCAGACTATATTGGTTAGTGCTGGGCTAAAATAGTAGTCCTGGTTAGAAGGTACTACTATCTGCTTATTATAGTATTTTTGGATGTGGAATTTGAGTGTGGGGCATTAAATATCGCTTAAGGAATATGATCAGAGTCTCTTCTCATATCTACTAATTGTACTGAGATTCTGGGATATTCCTGATAAAATTTCAAAAATTCAGTCACATTATAGGAAATAGAATAATTCTAATCAATAAGAGGAGCCATAAACTCAAAATAAACATGGTGCAAGCTAGGGTTACATCTCTAAAATCAAGCACATATCATCATCTAAAATCTGCTATAAAAGCAGTTTGCCTTTTTTGGATATATATGTGAACATGGTAGACCAACTCTTTAATTGAAAACTATTGAATGGAACTTGTTCATCATTGTTTATTTTATAAAACTTCATATGTCTTTCACACACCAGAGATTAAATAATCATTTATCTAGTAAATAATTACAAATTTTTAGAGAAATATTGGTTATACATGAATAAATCTGTGCTTGAATTTAATAAACACAAATAAACAAACATGTTCAATGTTTCAACTCAATAATACATCTTATAAAAGCATTGCTTACTGTGTTGGTTATATCAAAAACATAAAATTTTTCTCAAAGTTAATAACTTGTTATCTGGAAAATGTTAACATGTCAAATAATAATTATACCTTGCTTTTTCATGACTAGTTATTCTTGAACTATGCTGAAAGGACAAAGGTATTTTTACCTTTTATACTTTATATAGAAAAGAAAATGCATGGAAAAGTATTTGTGTATAGAATGACATGCTGGCTTTATTTTAAAGAATATATAGAATTGAAGTAATACCAACACAAAACCAATATGTTAAAATTTTAAGTTATCAAGAAAATTTATCACTAATTAGGGAAGTTAGGTCAAAAATGTTGCATTTAATTGATAATAGGGAAGAGTGCCTAATTTTTCTCTTAATTGCAGTTATTTATATGTTTATAGGAATATATACACTTGTTTCTGAAATGTCCTAACATCACTGCAGTTTAAAATAGCTAGTTGCTAGAAGGTTATATTTCAGAGGAAATTGTTTCCCTCCTTGCAGGTGTTGAGGTGAAGCACATGAGTATATTCAGACAGAAATTTGGATTTAATTTCTTGCAGTTGTAGCACAAAGTTTCATTCTATGATTGTATTTTCTGATAAGTACACTGTAATATTTAAATGCAGAAAAAGAATTTTCCCTAGGACTAACTTGAGAAGTGATCACTTTGAAGGTTATTAAAGTTTGATAAATCTTCCTATATAGGGAGAGACATGCAATTTGATGTAAGGAAATACATTCTGGAAATAATTGACATTGACCCACATCAAATAATTTGAGTCTCCAGATAGTTCAATGAAAAATATTTCCCACTCTTCTTTTTTTGTTTTGTTTTTTGTTTTTGTTTTTGTTTTTGTTTTTTGGGCCACACCCAGTGATGCTCAGGGGTTACTCCTGGCTATTCGCTCAGAAGTCACTCCTGGCAGGCAGACAAGGGGGACCATGTGGGGAACCGGGGAATCGAACCGTGGTCCATCCTAGGTTAGCGCAGGCAAGGCAGGCACCTTATCTCCAGCGCTACCGCCCGGCCCCCTCTTTTTTTTTTTTTTTGTCTTTTCAAGTAACATATATCTGGGAAAAAAAGCAAAAATCAAAATACCACCATCAGATAATTTTCTAAAAAGTGAAGATATGGGCCAGAGAAATAACTGTGGGTAAGGCACTAACTTTGCATCTGACTGACTGGAGTTCAATCCCTGGCATTACATATGATCACCATAGGATCTTGAGGAAAGATCCTGAAGCATGAAATAATCATGGAATAAGCAGTAATTCCTGAAGAACACAGACTAGTGTGGCTCAAAAGCCAAACAAAACAAAGCAAAACAACAACAACAAAAAAAAGAAAACAGGAAAAGATATTTAGGCATGCTAAATAGTCTTTGTGTTATTTTTGTTTGTTTTGTTTTATTTTTGTTTTCTGGCCTCCATGTTCAGGGCTCAGGGCTTAGTCCTGACTTTCCACTTAGGGATTTTTCCAGGCAGTGCTTGGTGGACAAAATGGGATGTTGGGCTCTAACCCAGGTAGGCCACATGCAAATCAAATGCCTTACCCACTGTGCTCTGATTCCAAAAGTGCTCATATTTAATAAATTTATTTTAAAAGGAACTAACAGTTTCTGATCTTTCAAGACTGAATTTAAACTCGAAACAAGCTGGGGTCAATAGTACAATGACCTTTTCTGTCACTCAGCAGTACAAGGGTAATGAATAGGCTCACTGAGTAGAGAACCAGGAGTATGCCCAGAGCACTATAAGGGTGATTCGATTATTTTTAAGGTGACATTTGACAAGCTTCATGTTCATTTATAAATGTTTGTTAATAATCAGAAACAAAGAAAACTCAAGAGCTAGAAAAATAATTGATTCTATGAAAAATTTCTAAAATATTTTTCCTTGTCATTCCCTTTATTGTTGTGATGACCATTTGTTTGCTCTACACATTTGTTTGTGGAGCTTACTGTGGTCACTCAATTGTTTGTGGTGGTGGCCCATGTATTTGATAGAGATGCACTAATTTTGTTGTGGGGCTCCTAAACAATCCGATAGTTTTGTTCACTTGGGGTGTCTGGGACAATCAAAATGTTATTGTGGAAGAATTACACTCATGACTGAGGTGCCCCCATATTTTAGTTGCTGTACTTCTATACATCCATTTGTACACCAGCCTTCACAAATTTTATTGTGACACCTGAGAGCTGATTCATTGCAGGTAAAGCTCAAAACCTCATGCTAGGTTTTTTGTTTTTTGTTTTTTTTTTGCCTTAGAGCCAGCCTCTAATAAACATTTTATTATATCTTTTGCATTTTAAAAGGTGTAACTCTGGGTTTATGAAATATTACTAGAAAACTGAACCTATCCATTAATCTTTAGGTTGGCAGCATGGCAGAATCACCTATAATCATTTTATAAGCACTTCAGATTTTTCACAGCCTCAGATTTCCATTTTTATATGTAGTCTTATTTTCCAAAAATTTTACCAAGATTCTGAGGCAAAATGGAACTCTTGACAGTTTACACTTTTTACTTTTGACAATCTTAGATGCCTTTATAAGTTTTGTTTGCTCTTCACTTGGTTTGACTGAACACATAATATCCTTAAATGATTAATAAATTTAAAATTTAAAGATATTGATCTCAATTCAAAGTAGAAATAGAATCAGTACTGTGAGAGCTTACTGCTAGTTATTTTATATGGTGTTTTTCTGTCCTCTTCTCTTTCTTCATAATTCTTCAATATACTGCAGCTCTACCTACACCCCTCTTACATATGCAGTATAATTTTAAGTATTAATTTTGTCTTATTTGTTACATATATATTGAGTCACAATCCTCTATAATAGATACTTAATTACATTTGTACATTTTCTCCTTTTGAAGGCCATAGAAGCTACAGACTGCAAATACTTGCTATAACGTGATTAACTTTTCTGATATCACTGACCTACAATTTATCTGGACTTCATTTTCTCTTTTACTTCCTCTTTCTTGAACTTCAATTATCCACAGTTCCTTCATTGCAGGGCTCTTCTCTAGAACTACATAGCCCCCTTTTCCTTTTCTAGTTGGTGTTCTTTGTTAAAAACAAAATAAATTTAAAATCTTTGACAATATAAATGTTACCAGAAGTCAGAGTATCAAAATGTCAAATATCAGAAATAAAGCATGTTTTCTACGACCTCATTCCTAAAATTAAAGTGTTCAGATAAGTTGGTAAAGATTTTGAAATATAAATTTATTTACTACTTCATTCATTTCAAATAATTAATTTGATTGCTAAAAACGTCTTGCTTTCTGGAAAATATCTGAGCACATAAATGCCAATAAATCTCCACATTTAGTCATTCAGAGGAAACATGGTATTTGTATCTACATACCTAAGTTTGGTTCACCAAACTAGAAAAATTGTGTCCTCAGATTAATTTATGGTACTATGAAATTTGACTGGAAGTCATGTTTCTGGCCACCCAATTTTAACAGGCTTCTGTTCTTGACAAAATTATGTTCCATTCTCATCAGTGAAAAAAAATGAAATTATTCATTAAAAAAATGAGACTTCTTTGTAATGAGTTCTGATCTATAGCTTCTGTCTATGTAAGATCTTTGCAATGGAAAAAATAATTAGATCTTATGAAGATACTAACGTTGGGATATAAATGATATACACAAAAAGTGTCATTAATTATAAAAACTGAACAATTATCTTAGCAAAACAAGATCTATAAAAATATAGTTATATTAAATAATAACAAAAATGGACACTATATGCATTTTTGTATAACTATCATAAACTTTTTCCAAAGAATTTATCATGACAGAACAAAAGGACAATAGTCAGTGAAGAGTTAATCTAATTTCTCAATCCATCAGACACTTGCACTTTTCAGACTTCTAAACACACTATTTTTTTGCCTTAACTGCCTCTTTCGTGCTGTGAAAATGGAACATAATTTTACTCCAAGCCATACAGAAATTTAGCAAGCAATTTCTTTAAACACCACACATTTTTTTAAGTTTAATAATTTAGTCCATCTGCCAAAAGAAAGCTTCACACTGGCCAGCCAGGGCCATTCCCAAAGGAAAGGAGCCCTACCCAAGGTCATGAGGAAGAATTTATAAGGAAGGGACATAAGAAGGTTCCAGATTTCTGATCATATTTAAAATAATTGGCTATTGTCTAGCTGTACCTTCATAATGCTCCCTTGTCCTTCCCTGATAGTCTACCAGGTAGACTTTACTTGGTGTGGCCAGATTTTTTGTGGTGGTGTCTATGAAAATAGGCTTGTGCATACCTACACCATGTGGTTTTTACAAAATGGTGTATCTCCATCCTCAGAACCTGAAAAGAAGCCTGCCCATGTGCCTTTACAAAAAGGCATTCCTCCTTGTTTAGAATTCAGGTCCCAACATTTACTCCTCTTCTTATGGACCCGAGTCAAATCCTTGACTCGTTGATGTTCCTCATCCTTGTGCCTACTTTTGGGCACATACAGGAACCTTAGCACAAGCATCTTAACCAGGGAGGTTTTCCAGTGTGATTGAACCACTATTCATACCAGGTGGCAGACTCTTTCCACTGCCTATTCAGCTTCTGCAAACAAGACTTCAGCTACTATAGTGTCTCATGGGTAACTCCTGACTTGTTAGCATAGAAATATTATTCCTCCAGAGTCTAGGTCTATTCCCAACCTGTTCTGGAAAGCAACTTCATCTAACATCCAGATTAGCATCCACTTGTTGGGAGAGTTCAACTTGTTCTCATTCATCCTCTCCCACCAGGTATGATGTCCGTTGTGGAAGAAAGTGTATAATGCAAAACTTATTTGGGTTTGCAAAAACAGTGGCAAACACACTTGATACACAAAGCCATTGTCCCACTGAGTCCCCCGTGGGGATTACTTCCTCCATGCAACTATATTGGCCTCTATAGTCTCATTGCAATAGTCCAGGTAAAGGGTAGTGAGTCTGGTGGCCCCTCCAGGGACCACCCATTTTTAAGAAAAAGTGTTGGAGAGCAGTAACTAATTTTTCTATTATTTCCAACAGCATTGATTGACTAAAACACCCAGTATCTTATTCTTCATTTGAACCTTTGATTTCCAAAGTCATTAATAGAAAGCAATATCACTATCTAATAATCATTATCATAATAATATGCACTGTATAAGTTATACAATGCTTATAACACTATACAATTTACTCTATGTACTCTATGCGGTAAGTTTATTATTATTTCCATTTTCTCATTTTTTGGTTCAGTAATATTAATTTACCAAAAAGTTAACTAGTACTTAAGTGATGAGAACATAGGGAAAGTTAGTAATAAAGAAACTAAAATTAATCATTTAGAATTTTTATCTATTTTTAGAAGATATATCTTAAAATAATTTATATCCATTTAATTTATAATGCATTAACCCAAAAATATTGTCAATGACTCATACATGCACTTCAGTCCAAGTACTCTTTCTCTTTTAACTACATCTATCTTTAGTGTAATTGACCAAATATTAGTTCATAAGCTAAACTTCAGACAACACTTGACAAGGCAGCCATACACAGACACTGGAAATGAACAAATACATTCCCAATTATGCAAATATCGCAAATCATTCCAGAAGAAACTTTATTAGATAAAATATCCAGAGTTTTAAATAAAGAATGCATTTTTCAAAAGCAAATTTTCTTGTCAGACCTGACCCAAAGAGTATCAATGTATACCATCTGTTTTAAAATTTTGCTACAAGAAAGGAAGATTCCAGGGTTTCTTGGTTATACTCTCTAGTTTAGAAGTCTGGACTTCTGTGTTAAAATATATTTCCAGTTTTCCTTGCTTTGTATAATTTGACTATTATTTGCTTCTATTTCTACTTTTAAGTTATTATGGGTTATATTCAGTTGTATAGAGGTTCTGGTAGACTTGGAACTTAATAACAGTAAGAATCAAATTTTATATAACTTGGTTGAGTCATTTAAAGCAGGAAGCTCAGGCATAAACTAATTAGGCTGTTTATCTTTCTGGGAGCCCAAGTAACTGTAAAGAGTTATAGAATCTCCTATCAAGGTCAGTTTACATGTGGGGTAGAATCAATAGTACATTGCGTAGGGATCTTGACTTGCAAACAGCTGACCAGACTTTAATCCCAAGCATTTTATATGGTCCCTGAGCATTGTCAGGAATAAACTCTGAGTGTTGATTCAGGAGTAACACTGTTGGGTGTGTTGACTCAACCCCCCAAATCAAGGAATCTTACCTGTGTGTACAAGAAAAAGGCCATTGTTTTACAAGCAGGGAAATTACAAAAGCAGGGCAAAATGGATTAGATATTAATCATATTTATTTTTCATTAATTTTAATAAAAGTTGAAGATCAAAATGATTCACCTACTGGAGAGACTGAATAAATGAGAAGAGTATTTTAACACTAAAACAAGAAATCAGGTTCACTGAATAGAATAAAGGTTTTCTTGCTACACTCCCCTATTTTTTCTATATGTTATTCCTGCACATATTGAATATGGAAATAGTAATTATATACACTCTAAATAAAAATTCTAAAAATCAGTGATAATTTGGTGATATTAAATAATAATAGCTTTAAATAATATATCTAAATAAAAGACAGAGTCTATTTTTTCAACTCTTTCCAGAATATAATATGCAAAATGCCTTTGAGAATATTGTTATAAAAGAGTAATTTCAGTGTGATTCTCAAATAAAGAGAATCATCCTCACCTAAACTTGTTATAACTAAAATATATTGTCTCAGTCTTAGTCATCTGAACAAGAAACTCTAAAGGTAGTGCCAATAGGTTATACCTTAACAAGCACTCCAAATGATTTTATCGAGAGCAAAATTTTTGGTAGGATAATGAGTATCTCTTAACACTTACTCAAATTCTATAGAACACATACAAATGAATAAAATATTATACTTCAGATAAAGAACATTTACTTCAGGCACCTCAAACATAAGCACAGATAGAAACATGACTCAGATTCAGATTCCTACAGTGCTAGAAATAATTATAAGCAAATGTGCAATTACCAATAAATGAGTAGAAAAATTCCTATTAATCTATGTTTAAAGATTTCTTATTAAAATAGAAAATTTAAATCCATGATGTGGCATAAGAGAAAGTAAGAGAACATTTAAATGAGTAGGTTAGTTGAGTAGGAGAGAAATTGAAAAATAATTGACTGGTAGTAAAGCTATAAAATGTCTTGAATGTTGCTCTAAGTCATTCAGATATTTCTAAAAGGTGTCAGAAAAAAGAGTTGAAGTTATCTACACAAAGAGAAGGCAGGGATCGAGAAATTGTCACTGCAAAGCGCTGGTTCAAAAACCCAGAGGCAGGAAAATACACGGCATCTTCAATAGAATCTCAAATCAGAGATTCATGAGGCAGTCACTTAGGATTCAGGTTTGAGAACTCATCTGTAAGGATCGTGTGAAGCTGATTTTACAGAGTACAGACAGATAGGATTTTTGACCTTGAAATTCCAATTTAATTCTAAGAAACTCTCTCCTGATTATACTTAAAATAGAGTTCTCCAACTCTTAAAGCCTTCTTTATTATTCATTCATAACCCTAATTTCTTAACTTTCATGAAAACTAATGATATTCTCAGAATTGCTTAATGTCTAGGAATATAATTATATAAAATATAAAGTTTGTCATAGAAATGCAGTGTTAGAAAATAAAATTTGTAAATGGTTGTAAAAATTTTAAATTGTAAAACTAAATTCTGTTTTGTAGAAATACCATTTAAAATTGCATCCTATTATAATTGCATCCACGTGTCATAAACACTGTAACGAGAAAATGAAATAGTGATATTTGATGGAGTTTGATCCATAGCTTTTTGTTTTTTTAAGCAACAAATATACAATTTTATTAACATTATGCTTCCAACACTGCATCCTAATATCTATGCACTGACCTCCTTTCCTGGAGTCCAAAACACAAACCCTGAGATGTTTGTCCAAAATTAGACAAGAGGCTTAATGCTATCAGATACCTTACTTCCCTGATCATAGCCATTGACTAGTTTCAGTAGCCCAACTACTAGACTAAGGATCTTAGTACTTCACCCCTTTTTCCTAAAAACATATAGATGATATTCCTAAGAACATTTTTTGAGTAGATGAGTCAAAAATGTCCTCTGATATTTTTATGCCCTATGAATATAGAACAATTGAAATAAAGTGTTATTGTTGAGAACTACTCCAACAGAAGAAAATAGAATAAAGAAACAGAACCAGGCACAATGAACTCATAACTTTAGAGAAATTATCTAAATCTCAGTATGGGTAACTAAGCCAATGAGAAAGAAAAATAAGAGGTTTTTAAGTAATATATGAAATTTGGCTTTTGATCAAATGTAATTTGTATATGAAGCTCACCACAAAAAGTGGTGAGTAGAGTTATTAGAAATAACTACACTAACAATTATCATGACAAAGCTAACGAGTAAGAGAAGTAGAATGCCTGTCTCGAATACCGGCAGGGAGTAGGGGAGAAGGGAGATGGGAGCATTGGTGGTGGGAATGTTACACTTGTGAAGGAGGGTATTCTTTTTATGACTGAAGCCCCAGCTACAAACATGTTTGTAATCCTAGTTCTTAAATTAATATAACTAACTAATTAGAAAAGTTACACCTGTCCAAAACTAAGTTTTTGCTCATTTAATACACTAAGAATATTGTTATATATTTTCTTTCAAATTTTATATGCATATTATAATCATCTACTGATGGATTGTATTTTAAATGTCAGAATATTTACATCTCCTGTTGAATTAAAATGTATAAAAATAGATTTTAAACTATGTGCTTATCTATTTACTTGATTTTAGGTTCAATTTTGGTGGAACTCAGACCTTAATCCTAGCTTTGTGCAAAATAGACATTCCTAGAAGTGCTCAGTAGATAATTTGTGGTGCCAACAATGAAACCTGGAATGACACCATGCAAAGCAAACTTTTTACTGTTCTCTATATATAGTGTTTAAGCTTACATAGTTTTAATGCTTTACTGTTTTCAGATATGTAATACATTTATAGACTATTGATAGCTTAATCA
>PVKC010000692.1:35165-61085 GCA_004027635.1 Crocidura indochinensis
TTTTTTTTTTTTTTTTTTTTTTTTTTTGGTTTTTGGGTCACACCGGCAGTGCTCAGGGGTTACTCCTGGCTCCATGCTCAGAAATTGCTCCTGGCAGGCACGGGGGACCATATGGGGCACCGGGATTCGAACCAATGACCTTTTGCATGAAAGGCAAATGCCTTACATCCATGCTATCTCCCGGGCCCCCCAACTTTCAATTGTTCTATAAAACAATATTTATTAAAACAGCTTGGTACTGAAATAAAGATAGATCTTCAGAACAATGGAATAGTCGAATATTCAGAGAATGTTTGTCAGACATGAAATCAATTAATCTTTGATAAAGAGGCAAAAAAAAAAAAGAAATCAAACGAAGCAAGGAAAGCCTCTTCAATATGTGGTGCTGTGACACACATTCAGTCACATGCAGAACAGCAAACTCGAACCTCTAACACCAGGCAAAAGGTTAAATCAAATGGATTAAAAATCTTGATACCAGGCTGGAAACTATAAAGTATATAGAAAAAAATGTAGGCAAAACATTAAAGACATTAAAACTAAAAGCAACTTCAAGGAGAAAATACCACTGTCCAAACAAGTGAAAGCAGAGATAAACAAATAGGATTACATTAAACTGATAAGTTTCTGCACTTCAAAGGAAATAGTGACTAGGATGCAAAGGCCATTCACTGAATGGGAGAAACTATTCACAGAACTCCAATCAGATAAGGGGCTAATATCTAAGATTTACAAGTTACTGACAGAACTTAACAAGAAAAAATACTTCTAACCCCATCAAAAAATAGGGAGAAATGGACATTTCCTCAACAAGAAATACAAATGGCAAAAAGGCACATGAATAAATTCTCACCATCACTAAACATCAGGGAGTTGCAAATAAAAACAACAATGAAATATTATCTCATGCCATAGAGACTGGCACACATCACAAAGAACAAGAGCAACCACTCTTGGCAAGGATGTGGAAAGGAAGAAACTCTCACTCACTACTGTCAGCTTGTTCAGTTTTTTTTTTTTTTTTGTGGTTTTTGGGTCACACCTGGCAGTGCTCAGGGGTTACTCCTGGCTCCATGCTCAGAAATTGCTCCTGGCAGGCATGGGGTACCATATGGGGCACCGGAATTCGAACCTATGACCTTTTGCATGAAAGGCAAACGCCTTACCTCCATGCTATCTCCCGGGCCCCAAGCTTGTTCAGTTTTTTTTGGAAAAGAATATGAACACTCTTTATAAAACTGGACATTGAGCTCCAATATCATCCAGCAATACTACTCGTAAGGATATAACTAACCTAGGACCACTAAAACATGATGCAATACTGCCCTCTGAACTCCTATCTTCATAGCAACACTATTATAGCCAGAATCTGGGAATAACCCAGATTCCCCCTTGCTGACTGAGTTGGTGTCAGGACTCTCCAGGTGGGTAGTCAACAATTCTTGAATATAGAGCCAGGAGTAACCTCTAAGAACCACCAGATGATTCCCTAAATCAGAAACAAACAAACCTTTTTCCCTGTCTGCAGACCAGATCTTTAATCTTTCTAAAATAAGCTTCAGGTCTTCATTGCCAAACTTTTGAATTGGTTTTCATATTAAAAATTCACCTGTGGGATTACTTTTTACATTTTGTTGAGAAGATATGTTGAGTTATAATTAGAGATTAACAGTGCACATTTTCCCAAAAATATTGCCACTGCCCCCTTAAATAGAAAATATATAGCAATATAGAGGTTACAAAAAGAATAAACCATAGTCAACAGTTGAAAATTTGACATTCACTATACTTGTTGACTGCTAGAAAGTTATTCTAGTAGTTTCACAAATGCCAAAGAAGACATGGGAGTCATAGATCAGAGAATAATGACTTTATTAATGGAGGCTTAGAAAATAGGATAAAATATTTTCTATTATTACCTGTCCAGTTCCTTCAGTCCCATGGGGCAGCTAGGTGGAAGTCAGGTAAAACTAGACCCAGATTCTCCAGACATAGTAATTTTGTGCCATAGTTGAGGAGTGCTGACATTAGAAAAAAAAAAAAACTATGAAAGGGATTTCAAGAAGAGCTGACCACTTTTACCCTGAGGGTTGCCTTACTCTGGAAAAGATACTACCCATTTCTCCCTAAGATTTAACTTGTATAGACCATCTTAAAAATACATTCCAAGAATATACAAGTATACCATGGAAAATTATATCTCAATATGAATAACAAGAGTGTAACAGAAAAAAACCCCAGAGTATAATAGTTATAAGACTAGTAGACTAAACAAACAAATACATAAATACTGCAAATAAAATCAGCATGTTTGGGCAGGCAAGGTGGCGCTAGAAGTAAGGTGTCTGCCTTGCAAGCGCTAGCTAAGGAAGGACAGCGGTTCAATCCCCTGGCGTCCATTTGGTCCCCCCAAGCCAGGACCAATTTCTGAGCGCTTAGCCAGGAGTAACCCATGGGCATCAAGCAGGTGTGGTCCGAAAAAACAAAATTAAGAAAATCAGCATCTTATGTTATTATACCAGTTTTATATAACAGATGACTAACAAATTAGGTTTCCATTGAAAAGCTATGCATGTATCTATGACATAATGAGCATTTCCTCTGTCTCTGCTAATAGAATATCCATACTGTATAACAATATTGATCCAGGTCTCTGAAGGAAAAAGTGAATTAAGGTATTCATTGGGATGCAACTATTTTAAGTGTTACACAGAAAATTCCATGAATTCATCAAATAATTTTTGTTTTCATTTTTATTCTGAATTGTATTCTATGTATATGACCCATTAAAATCATAGCCAAAGGATAGCAATATTATATGGTACCTATTACTTCAATTAAACTAGTCACTTTAAATATACCAAAGCCATTGGGGTGACTCTTTAACATTATAAAGTTCTACACTGGCATTTTTAGCTAGTCTCACTTTGCCCTGACAACAGCTGTTGAGGTATGAATATAAAGATATACTGTTTCCAACTCAAGAAACCTAAAGAAAAAACACTGAATTAGACACTTTCAATCTCGGCGCATTCCAAGGCACAGCTAGAAGGAAATGGGTCCCTCAGAGACAGGGTAGGTATTTCCAGAGAAAAATAGAAGGATGGACACCTAAAACCATTCCATAAGTTTTCCGGGAACTTTATTTTTTTTTCACAGATACCCTTGATAATTTGAAATTATTTTCAGCTCAAAATCCTCAGGATACTAGCAAATATTGTGAGTCAATGACCAAAGTTAATTGAAAGATGATATCATGCCAAGAAACACCGGGTAGCAGAAAGTGAACCAAGCTTGTAGTTCAGTGTGTGAACTGCAACTAATTGGCCATAGACCTCAGGCAAAGCTTTCCTCTGCTTTGAATCTCAGTTTTATCCTTGATAAAATGAGGAAGCATGCAATTTAAACTTTCTTTCTGAGAAAGAATACAATCCAAGGAAGATCTTAATTTTTACACTTCTATTTTATAGCACTGTGATTTATAATACTAGTAATTATGACCATGCATATATCATTCCATTGCTACCACGGTGCTCATCAGAATTTGCTTCCATCAACATCCTAAGTCTCTCTCAGCTGCTCTTCTGTTCTATTTCCAAATTACATACTTCTATGACCCAACGCTATAGTTATGTTGTCTTTCCTCCTTACTCTGTATCTTTATATCCTAAATATGAGGAAGATAATTTTATATCTATTCTTTAATTCTGATTGATTCCAGGCAGCACGCTAATCTCTAGTTTAATTCAAATACTAATAAATCAATATTTTCATTTTTATTACAGCTTCATAGTGCTTCTTTGAGTATATACATGATAACTTCATGATTCATTCATCTATAATTGGAAATTGGGCTGGTTCTATATCCTGGTTATGTATTAATTACTGCACTAAACTTACACGAACATGATACATTTTCTGATGAAATGTGGGAGAATGGGCTTAAGACAAAGGCAAAACAAAACCAAAGAAAACAAATCCTTTAATTAAAAAAAAGGCTTTTTATTTTATAAAAAGCATTTCCTTTCAATCAGTTCAGAGGGCATTTTACAGTATATATTTATGTATTCCTATGCAATTCAATTTTAAGTAACTATATTATACAAAGTTAAATAAGTAACTATTTGGAGAAAATATGGTAAAATTTCTTTTATAGTTATCATTCAAATGAAAAATTTTCCTAATATCAAATAAAAAATAAACATACACACAAAAACATCCAGTGTCCTTAATTCTCAAGAGAATGGAAGCTTAACTTCATAGAATAAAGCAAAACTCTCCTGTGGATACAAATAGATTCACTCAAAGGTCAAACATTTATGAAAGAGCATTCATGCAAAGAAAGCTGTAAAGTTTCACATACATTTTAATTGGAATTACATATACATACCTATATATTTAGGTAGCATTATGTTCTTGTTCATATCATCTCAAAAGTAATATGGGAACAGACAATATGGGAGCCTTTATTTTAGTACCTATAGATTTGTTCTTAGATATTCTAAGTGATAATATAACAGAAATGAATAGCTAGATAAATGAATTTAATCATGAAAAAAAATTTTCAAGATTTCATATATGTACAATTTTTCTTTAGGAAGCAAGCAAAATATTAGCAAGATGGGATAAAGCATTTCATTTTGACTATTAACCTATTATGTTTACTTCCTATTTTATTTTACATCTTTTCGGTTTAATGTTTTCTCTGTTCTCTTTGACTATGACATAGGATGCAAAGGTTAAAAACTCACATGCTATGTTTAATTAGTTCTGTGGTACTAAGGGCTTGCTCGCCTTCAACTGTTTAGACATTATTCATGTTACAAATTGTCATATTCTTCATGAAATAAACAGGAGATGACAGCAATAAAAAGTCAAGACATACATACCCCACTGTAAATTTTTCTTTAATCAAATAAACAAATATTATACCATAATTACTCCAGAGACTCCTACAACCACCTCTTCACCCACTTGTAAAGTGTTTTCTCGGGGTCGGCCAGAGAGATAGCATGGAGGTAAAGCATTTGCCTTGCATGCACAAGAATGGTGGTTCAAATCCTGGCATTCCATATGGCCCCAGAGACGGCCAGGAGCGATTTCTGAGCATAGAGTCAGGAGTAAGCCCTGAGTGCTGCTGGGTGTGACCCAAAAACAAAAACAAAAACAAAAAAAAGAAAGTATTTTCTCCCACAAAGGAAAGCACTGTACTAAAGCAATGCATTCAAAATGGCAAAGATAGATAATAATATAAAAACAAACTGACTGACATTTAGAGAAAAAAATCAATCTAGAACATGCTATTCATCTTATAAGAGGAATGTGATATATTGTCAGTTGTTATGGCATATGTGTATGATAATACAGGGATTAAAAATATTCCAAAATTATATTTCCATTAGAATGTTCTCAAAAACTAATGTCCTGTTATTTCAGATCATTTCCAGCTACTTTGTCTTGTGATTATGAATATTTCATTTTTTCTGGAGCATAACTCTGGACTTATAATAAAGGTATTTATAAAGGTATTTAAGGAACATTATATAGCTGAGATGTTTAGGTTTAAAAGATTTTGGGGGATTATACCCAGTGACACTCAGGGGTTACTCCTGGCTATGTGCTCAGAAATCACTCCTAGCTAGGGGCACCATACGAAATGTCAGGGGATCGAACCGCGATCAGTTCTAGGCTAGTGCACACAAGGCAGATGCCTGACCTCTTGCACCACTGCTCCGGCCCAAGGATGAAAGGTTTTTAACAAGAAATACTTTATAAACATTAATTTGGAAGGGAAATAAAATTTATTTTAATAAATTTAAAATAAGCCTAGATATATACTATAAGGTAATAGTTCTGAATTTCGTTCACATTATTCATCACATAATATTCACTAAGTGACTTAATTTGGAAATAGAGTGTCTCTCTAATTTTTATTTCTTCATCCCAAGATTGTTCAGCAAATATTAGAGATTTCATTTGCTCTTGTGATGACCAAGAGAAAATGGAAAGGAAAGAACTTTATCTTTTAAAGCCTTATAAACTTGGAAAACTGCATATAACAAAATGATTTCATTTTCTTAAAATGGTCAAAGTTAATCATATGTCATCTACTACAATATTTTATTTTACTTAAATTAGAAAGCATAGTGAGATTGTTTATGTATCATTTATTCCAATAGATATTTGATGAATTAAGAAATAATATATAAACGAAAGAGTTTTTGAGCCAAGCATTACTTATGTCAATATGATATTCTGAATAGTTAACAGCTGTATACTTTGATTTACTTTAAAACTTTCCATATTTTAAAACTGGAGAGATAGTACAGGGGTTTAGAGCATATATCTTGTTCGCATCAGATCAGTTTATCAGATACCTGGCACCACAGATGTTCTCCTGAGCACTCACATAAGTGGTCTCTAAGAACAGAACAAAGAGTACTCCCTGAGTACTATTGGGTATACCCCCTTAAATAAACAACAACAATGATATACATTCTCATGTTGATTTTAGAAAATATTGATTTCAGAGCCTTGTATTCAGAAATTTATATGACAGTAAACAGTTATTTGCTAATTTGTATATTCATCAATGAGAATTAATCCTTATTCCAGTTTTTTCCCTACCTTCAGGTGTGGTATGTTCATTCTATTTTTTTAAGTAACATCTTTATTTAAGCACCATTACTACAAACATTTTGTAGTTGTATTTCAGTTATAAAAGAAAACACACCCCTTCCAGGGCAACATTCTCACCACCAATGCCACCATCTCCCCCTTCCCCACCTCGTGTATGTATTAGAGACAGGCATTCTATTTGTCTCAATTATTAACATTGTCCTGATAGTTGTTAGTTTAGTTATTTCTCTAGCTGCACTCACCACTATTTGTGGTAAGCTTCTTACTGTACTCCAGTCCTTTCAGCCCTCATCAATGTTATCTCTGGGTATTATTACCAAACTGTCTTTTATGTTTCTTAAATCCCACAGATGAATGAGACTATTCTGTATCTATCTCTCTCCCTCTAACTTATTGCACTCAGCATAATAATCTCCATGTCCATCCATGTATAGTTAAATTTCATGACTTCATTTTTCCTGTGAAATGTGGTATACATAGTATTCCATTGTGTATATGTACCACAGTTTCTTTATCTTCTCATCTGTTTTCAAGCATATGGGTTGTTTTGAGATTTTGACTAATGTAAATAGTGCTGCAATGAACATAGGTGTACAGAAGACATTTTTGTATTTTATTTTTGTGTTCCTAGGGAATATCCCAGGAGTCGTAGCTAGATCATAAGGGATCCCAATTTCCAGGTTTTTGAAGAATCTCTATATTGTTTTCCATAAAGGCTGAACAAGATGGTAATCCCACTAGTAGTGAATGAGAGTCCTTTCTCTGCACATTTCTTGCCATAACTGATTGTTCTTGTTCTTTTGTGATGTGTGCCAGTCTCTGTGGCATGAGATAATATCTCATTGTGGTTTTAATTTGCATCTCATTGATGATTAGGTTTTTTTTTATTTGTTTGTTTTTGGGTGCCACACCCATTTGATTCTCAGGGGTTACTCCTGGCCTGGCTAAGAGGTCAGAAATTGCCTCTGGCTTGGGGGGACCATATGGGACACAGGGGGATCGAATCGTGGTCCTTCCTTGGCTAGCGCTTGCAAGTCAGACACCTTACCTCCAGCACCACCTCATCGGCCCCTGATGATTAGTTTTACATAGATAGAACACTCCATGATATTGAGACTAAAGACAGCTTCAAGGAGGAAACATCACTGATCAATCAAGTGGAGGCAGAGATAAACGGATGGAACTATATTAAGCTGAGAAGCTTCTGCACCTCAAAGTAAATAGTGACTATGATACAAAGGCCACCTATAGAATGGGAGAAACTATTTACTATCAGATAAGGGGCTCATGTCTAAGACATACAAGAACTTAACAAGAAAAAAGATCTAACCCCATCAAAAATGAGAAGAAATGAACAGATATTTTTTTTTTGGTTTTTTTTTTGGTTTTTGGGTCACACCCGGCAGTGCTCAGGGGTTACTCCTGGCTCCATGCTCAGAAATTGCTCCTGGTAGGCACGGGGGACCATATGGGGCACCAGGATTTGAACCGATGACCTTTTGCATGAAAGGCAAGCGCCTTACCTCCATGCTATCTCCCGGGCCCGAACAGATATTTTTTAAAAAAGAAATACAAATGGCCAAAAGACACATGAAAAAATGCTCCACATCTCATCCTAGTTTTTAAAGAATTTGAGATTCCAAGTAATGAGGTGTAATAATCAGAAGATAGGATGTTCCTCTTTTAATGGTAGTTAAGTTTAGAAAGGCACATATGACTAATACAAGTGTGTGTAAATCTCAAACTATTTGTAGGCCTTACTACATAGCAATTATAGTAAATATGCTGAAAATATCTTCCTAATGCAAATATATATAAACTATTCTAAACATGTTGGTTTTGAATAATTGATTTCTGTTATTAAGAATTAAGTGAGATAGTGAGAATGATACAATGCTTGCATTTCAGAAAAAAAGGGCAATAAACCAGAATCCAGAGAGATTCTAATCATGTAGGATGATTTGCCTATTACTAATCAGCAGAGAAATTGTTATAGGTTGTCCTAACAATTAGGACAAACTGAAGTTACCCACGTTCAGCCTTCAAATTGTCTGAGAAAAGTCATAAGCAGTGAAAGAAATAGCAAGAGTAAGGAATGCTGCTGTGCTGGTGAATTTCAGGACTGGTGACAGAAGGTTTCTGAAGACTTACACAGAAGATAAAGTGTAAGTGCAATTGGGCTAAACCTTGGGTCATAAATAAAAAGCTTATCTGTACCTGGCATGCTTGAGAGCACCTTTAGTAATGGTAGCAGCATGCCCTGTCTTTTGCTATCAGAGATTGTAACAAGGTGAATGAGAATGCAACTACACTGCCCCTTTTGTTGTACTAGGTGACGTGGTTTTAGTAAAGAAAGTATATGGTTTTTATCAATAAGGGACTGAATCAGTTTGCCTCCTGGAGTGCCATTTTGGCACTGGATACTGTGAAAATATTTAGAAGACCTTCCAGACAGATCACTAGGAAGTAATAACTGTATTTATCAGAATAGCGTCTCATAATGTGATGTGACTGCAGTATGGTTAAGAAAGAGTGGTTCCCTTTGAGTTTCATTTGTCCTAGGAGCACTGTAATGTGGTGGTGGGTGGTGGTGGTGGTGGTGGTGGTGGTGGTGTGTGTGTATGTGTGTGTGTGTGTGTGTGTGTGTCTGTGTTTATCAAGGAAGAAGCTTAAAATCCAAAGTGAGTCAGTCAATACCAATAGACATATGAAGACCCTAGAAGTGAAGGACAAGTAAAAGGGAAATGAAGCATGTTTAGTTTTTGGCTCTATTGCAATGGTGGATATGAGTAGATACTTCATTTGTCATTACTATATAGTATAGTTATAATCTGAGTTCCAGCTCCAGGTTCAAACATACAAATACTGTTACATCCAACAAAGCAGTAAGGATCACAATTATGTCAAACAATGTTTGTCTAAGAACTACGCTGGAAGTAATGGTATTTTTTAGGCTAAGTGAAACACATGATGGCAATATTTCCATATCTTTTCTGTGCTCCTTGGTGATTTGTTCCTACTGCTTTTGTGGCAGCTACCCATTTAACTGTGGTTTCCATAGCTGTTGATAAGCTTACAGCTCCAGAGTAAGTGGAGTGTCTTTTTAACCATATGCATAATATCTGTTCAGAACAATGTGGGTACCTAGTAGTTGCTTAAATTAGATGAAAAGGAAATGTTTAAAATAAAATTATTCTAATTTCTTGGTTTACTTTTGTTTTGGTTAATTTAATTTGTGGAATTCTTTATAGTCTAGATAAAATAATTGGAGTTTTAAAGCCAGTCTGTATTTAAATTTCAGTTTATTCAAATCACTTGAAGAGCTAAAGAAATTCACTCATTTCTTTAATCATGAATTTTCTCCTTGAAAACTGGGAAGAATTATACCTATTTTAGTTTACTTTCACAATCACCACATATGCATTATATCTATAGTCCTTGAATGTCCACGAGATTGGTAGACTAAACAGAATAGAATACAAGCTTTTTTTGATACTTTTAACTGATATAATTATCTCATGAAACCTCAAATATTATGAGAATATAGCAAAATTTTTCACTGTAGAAATTGTTCAGTTTTGTTGCAAGCCTATAACTGAAGTTCAGTGAGGCAAATGATCAAAATGATACCAAATCCAGAAAAAAAAATTACATTTAGTGATGATTAAGAAAGTCAATATTGGGGCCGGCAAGGTGACGCTAGAGGTAAGGTGTCTGCCTTGCAAGTGCTAGCCAAGGAGGGACCACGGTTTGATTTCCTGGTGTCCCATATGGTCCTCCCAAGCCAGGGTCAATTTCTGAGCATTTAACCAGGAGTAATCCCTGAGCATCAAACGAAAAACCAAAAAAAAGAAAAAAGAAAAAGAAAGTCAATATTATAGAACTATGCACTGATCATTGTTAAAAAGTGAAACATTTAATCAAAGATTTGGGGGCTGGAGTGATAGCTCAACAGGAGCGCATTTGCCTTGTATGTGGTTGATCAGGACAGACCTTGGTTAGATCAACCGCGTCCCATATGGTCCTCCAAGCCAGGAGCGATTTCTTAGTGCCTAGCTAGAAGTAACCCTTGAACACCTTGAACATCACTGGGTGTGACCCAGAAACAAAAGCAAAACAAAACAAAACAAAAATTGAAGATCAAGAAAAGCATTGTTTAACTGCATCACATCACTCACCTTCTATAAACACAAAATACAGCAGCTGAAAAGCAGCCCAAATATCCTCTAAAGAGTCCCTCAAATAGAAACAAACTTGACCAACATGCCATCATTAAGTTCCCTCTAACCATGAATCCACAGTTAAAAAGATAAAAGACAACAGCATATGTGTGCTTATTGTGGATATCAAGAACAACAAGTACCATATTCAACATACAGTGATGAAACTCTATATCATTGGCATAGTCGAGGTCAGCACCAAAATTAGACTTAATATGTAGAAGAAGGCAAGTTTGGCTTGTTCCTGACTATGATGCCTGGATTGCTGCCAACTATTTTGGATCAATTTAACAGTACAACTGGCTAATCCTAAATATGATTTTTTCTCAATATTCTAAAGTTAAATATTTATACTTTTATTATTTAAAAAATAAGAAAACATGTCTACATTATTTTGCATACCTCTGAGTATAAAATGTATTTTGCTCATTTGAACCATCATAACTTAATTACAAGTATAAGTAGTAGTAAGACATTAAAGATCATAATTTTATTCATTATAATATTTGCTTTTTATTCATTCCTTTTTTAATCATTTGCTTCATTGAGCATTTACATGGTTAATTTCTTAAATTATTCTAACTCCTGAGTTGTGGACATTGTGGGGAACTTTATAAAAATCCTTAATGGAAAACTATAATCAGTATAGAAGCACTTAAATGGCACAGAATTTAAGTTATAAAGCAAGACCTGGAAATGGCTTAAATGTTAGAATAATATTTCTTAAACTACATTCAAATAGTCCTCACTCTGGCAGCATTCGCCGGGACTTTAACTGTTTTTAACATAAGGAGCATTCCTTTGGAGGTGGTCTCCATTTGAGTACCTGATTTCTTTACTGAGAAATCCTACAAGAAAAATCCATTGTCTCACATAGCTAGGAAGAATACTGCTGGCCATGAATATGGAAATCAGTGCCAAGAACAAAGTGACCTATCAGAGAACAAAAGAAATGGTGGAGTCAAAAAATGATAGAGAAGTGAATAGAGTATAGTATCTGAATAACAGTGTAATATTAAAAAAATGAATGAAAAAGTTTGGATTTAACAGAACTAAGAAAGCAGAGTACGGAAATTGTATTCCTTTAGCACACCACTATTTTGTAAATTTATTTTATGTAGGTATAATAATATATTAATTAAATGAGCTGACAGGTAAAATAGAATATGTGCTTACAATAACATTTAGTGTTTCATCTTCTCTTTGAAACAGACAGGAAATTAAAGTTCAAGATTGGAGGAAGCTTTGAAAGAGCCATGGAATGGAGCAAACTATTCTAGTTGAAGCCTTTATGGTGTTTTGACTACATGGACTTTACTGAGAGAGATAGTCTTTCCCTTAATTTCAAACCCAGATTGGCTTGAAACTTTGTCTTCTGCTTCTACATTTTTCTGAAGAATAGTTAAAGTGAGGAAAAAATACATGTAGTCAAATAATTCTGAAGTTATTGTCCCCTTATTATCTACATGATTTGTTTGTAGAGGTTAATTCAAAACCAGTACTAACTACATATCGATGATATCATGAAGCAGGATATAATCTTGAAGGTGGAGGTAAACAGAGAGAAGATAGAGATTGAACACACTCGTAAATGACCATAAAAATAAAACTTTTTAGAACTTTGGATGGGACAATTTTGAATGAGCTCCGGAAACCATTTGGGTTATCAGGGATCAAATTGGGTTTAGTTTCCTGCAAGAAATGGTCTACAAAATGGAAGATCTCTTGGCCCAGAATATACATTTTTCAATTTTAATATTAATAATTCATAAATAGTTATAGATAAAAGCTCACATCAATGGGCTTTATCAAAAAGTTCCTTGAAGTTTTACAATTTTAAGAATGTAAAGGAGTCTTGAGATTAAAAAGTCTGAAATTCTCTGACTTTGACTAAGTCAATGTGTAAAATATACTATTGTAAAGTTTAACACTATAAAACTCTGAACAGAGGATAATAACAAAGATATAGAGACCATTGTCTTAAATAAACAGCATTTCACATAGCTTCATGTAAATTATGCAAGTAAATTTAGTATATACAATAGGTCTCATTCTATGAAACAAAGATTCCCATCAAGATAGTCATCATAATTTTCATTCATGCAATATTTTTGATAACAATATTCAATTAGCACATTAATTTTATGTCCACTGAATTAATTATATGGTAAAGGAAATCCAATAGTCCTCAATTACATTGCCACCAAATTAAATTAGCATTACATGAATTTAATGGGTATCTTAATTAGACTATGCTATTAGGAGGATCTTATACTAATTAAATTTCACCTCTACATAGTTCAGCCTTTGTTGTTAAACACAGAATGAAAATTTTTTAAAACACAGAGAGCTTAAGAATAACTTGTATTGCAAACAGAAGAGTAAAATAATGAGATGATTAATACACACATATGCAATGCTTACTTCAGTCATAAATTTACTTATTGCTTCTAAATTTCTCCTCCTAGTAATAAAATATCCATTCCACTAAAATACTAAAGTTGTTATTTAGAAACAATAATGTTCACGTAACTCTTGAGATAGCTTTAACATTTATGAAAATTTAAATTATCAGGTGTAAATTTGTTTCTGTTTTGACCCACCAATTCAATGTACTAATTCTAATAAAATCTTAATTTTGTTGACTCGGATTGATATGTAGTAATATCATAACTTATATAAATGGCAATTCAGCAACAAAATGTTTTGCTATTCTTCTGTATGGACTATTAACAAATGTTGACATTCATGGAGCAATTAGTATTCCCTAGAAATATGCTAATTTATTTATAAATTACTACTGATCTTTACTTACATTTCTGCAAAGTAGAAATTATCCTCAAAGATTTCCAACAAAAAGTAAGGATTTTCAGGAGTTAGGGAATTCTCTCTATGTCATATAAGAAACTGATTCTGCAGATTTCAAAGTCTTTTGATTTCCTTGTTTAGTTGCACACTTTATTAGAGTCTCTGTGAGATAGCAGAATACTCTGTTTATCCAGGTAGATTAATTGTTGGGTAAACAAAATGTATGTGAATAGAGTTTGTCTGTTAAGCAAAAGACAAATTTGAATGATTTCAGTAATATATGTGTTATAAAGTACAAGTCAATGGCCAGTGTAAACAAAACCTAAGCTACTGCCAACACAACTGAATAGTCCAATGTAGGTAAGAATGAGTGTTCATGGTTCTGGGAGATTATGATAATATTTCAAAATAACTGACAAACATCAAAGCAAACAAAATCAATCAACTTTGATGTAGATGTGGGAGTAAAGGAACACTTATCTACTGCTGATTCTAACTTTGACTAATCTAGCCTTTTGGGGAAGACAATACAAACACTTCTTCAAAAACTCAGAATTAAGCTTCCATATGATTCTGTAATGTCACTGCTGGGATTCTACCACTATGATCCAAAATACCTCTATTCAGAAAAGTCATTTGGAATTGGAGAGATACTACAGAAAATAGGGAAAAGCCTTACATGCCTATGACCTTCGTTCTATTCCCAGTAAAACATACCATCCATCAAAGGTCTGTCAAAAGATATCCTTGAATATGGAGTAAGGAATAAGTCTTGAGTACATTTTTCAGTGTGAGCCAAACACCTTCCCCAAAAGTTCTTTATCAATTCATTTGTTATAAAATATTGTGGGTTTTTTAAATATATTCTTATATAATCCAGAAGTCTTTGATCTATTTTGAATTGATTTGCCTTCTGTGTATAAGATATGAATCAAGTACCTGACATTCAAAACAATGCTGTTATTGCATAAAATTAAATTGATTTATAGTAATAGTTCAAATTATTTTAAATGTTACATTCTATTGTTATTTATAAATTGTCCACTAACTCCAAGTTCATTTCTTAATTGACTAATATGTCTTTAAAATTTAATGAACATTTGTATAAAATCAGTTAAAAACTAAACTTTTTTCAAATATGCCATCACTTTGCTTTGGAATGTCTTCAAAAGCTTTTATGTAATTAATTAGACTCAGTTAGTCATTAACAAGGTGTTATATAAATCAGCAAAGTTGGCAAGGCAGGATGATGATCAATCTTAGAGGCCTCCAAATTATATAATTTTTAAAGAGAAAAGGCATTAGCTATTTGCTTCTCTAAATCTTTTCTCATAAATGAGGATAGATGAATTTAGGTTGTTAAAATTTAAACCACAGATACAGATTACATACATTGCTATTAGAAGAATTAGAATAAAGAATTTTTGTCATTTTATTTGCATTATTTGTGCCCACATATCACAGAATATTCAAAACACTTTAGAAGATTCATCATGAAACCCATGGGGGAGAGATAACATTTGTGTCCATTCATCTTGTGCGACATGATAAATTTGTAAGTCATTATCCTAAATAAACTATTAGGATTCCTCTAGTTGTTTGTCTTGAGCCCTTAAGAAAAGGTGAAACTTGCTATTTGTATCAAAGACAGAGAAATTAAATCTCATCTGCATCTTTTTTGTCTTGAGAACTATTCCATTGTATTACGATCCAGGTAAAAGATAATGTGTTTCCATTGTATTACGATCCAGGTAAAAGATAATGTGTTTCCTGGGCTTCCAAGTTAGTTAAGTCATCTTAATTCCTGCCCCCCAAATATAAATTTAAATACAAAATACATATTTTTCTAATTTATAAAAATTAATTCAGTAGGAATTCAAAAATGACAAATAAAACATCAAAACAACTAACATTGTTTTTAGGAAATGTTAGTTTTATCAGATTTCAAATGATATTTGTTTAATCTGGTTCAGAAATAATATGACTTCTCACAGACAATGCTTTTCTAGGTTTAAATAAAATGCCAATATTAACAAATTACAGAAAGTAAAATTTAATCATCTTCCTCTACTCACTAAAATTTTCAAATATTCTCTTCTGGTGATCTGAAAATTCCAATAAACAACCCCTAAACTCTGAAGCCAGTATATCCACATTTGTCAAGCATTCTCCAACATAAATTGTCAGATTTACTTTACTAATTCTCTTTCCAATATATTCTTAGTTCTAGACCTTACAATCTTAAGTTTGCTCAAATGTTGAACTTTGCCTTCAGTTAAATAAAAGACTGTACCCAAAACCAAAAGCACTGCCGGGTGTGACCCAAAAACCAAAAAAAAAAAAAAAAAAACCAAAAAACCAAAGCACTTCAGATTTCTGCTCTACAAATGTTCTTACTGTAATCAGAATTGTTTGGTTATTCTCTAGTTTCCATTTGATTAGTCATATCTCCTGACTCATTACTTGTATTTCCTAAAAACTTTTTATATTATTCCTTCAATTGACCTTTTTGATTTTTGTATAACTAATTATAGACAGCTTCCTTATGGTTTCCTTATTATAGAAGAATATCTGCCAAGTTTACTTTTTTCTAACAGAACAAAGATCTGCAAGAATACTGACTCAGCTACACTTATCTGTCATGGGTTGTTTTAGTTGGAGTATACAGTGTTATCTTAGAAAAGAGAAAATGACAGTTGAAAAAGCATATTTTTATGAGATAAGAAAATACACAGAAAACGTATTTTGAGAATAGTTAAATGGTATTGGAGAACAATTTCAGTTAAAGTGTTTCATTTGTACTTAAAATTATCACATTTTTTCTTTTGGCAAACATTTTTAATAATATCTTTCTTGAAGCAGCATAATTAAATTCATGTTTGTAGTTGGGTTTCAGTCATAAAAAGAACACTCCCTTCACTAGTGCAACATTCCCACTGTCAATATCCCCCATATTTATTCTCCCCCTGCACTACCTGTATCCTAGAGAAGAATTTTATTTCTCTCACTAGTATTGACATCATAGTTGTTAGCATAGTTATTTCTCTAATAGAACTCATCACTTTTTGTGGGAATCTTCATATTATGGGCTGCTTCCTTCCAGACCTCATCTCTATTGTCTCAATACTGTCATTCCAGACCTCATCTCTATTGTCTCAATACTGTCATTTATTTTTCTTAAATCCCATAGAGGAGTGAGACTATTCCATGTCTATCTCTCTCCCTCTGACTTATTTCACTCAGCATAATAATCTCCATGTCTATCCTTGCAAAGGAAAATTTCATGACTTTATTTTTCCTGACAGCTGAGTAGTATTCCATTGTGTATATATAGTAGTTTCTTTATTCACTCATCTGTTGTTGTGATTGGGCTATTCTGGCTATTGCGATTCTGGCTATTATAAACAGTGCTGCAAAATGAATATAGGTTTAAAAAAGACATTTTTATATTGTATAGTTTGCGTTTTTAAGGTATATCCCTAGGAGAGGTATAGCTGAATCATATGGGAACACAATTTCAGTTTTTTGAGGAATCTCCATATTGTTTTTCATAAAGGCTGAACTAGAAGGCATTCGCCCAGCAATATGTGATTGTTCCTTTCTCTTCATATCCCCACCTGCACAGATTGTTCTTGTTTATTGTTTTGTTTTGTTTAGTTTTTGTGGTGTGTGCCAGTCATTGTAGTGTAACATGGTACCTCATGTTGTTTGGATTTGCAACTTCCTGATAACTAGTGATGTGGAGCAATTTTTCATGTGCCTTTTGGACATTTGTATTTTTCTTTGAGAAAGTGCTGTTCATTTCTTCTTCCCATTTTTTGATGGGGTTAGATTTTTTTTCTTGTTAAGTTCTGTCATATTCTGTATATTTTAGCTCTGTAATATTTTAGATATTAGTCACTGATCTGAATGGTATTGGGTAAATACAGTTTATTTTTCTCTGTGTTGCCTTTGTATCCTAGCCACTATTTCCTTTGTGAAGAAGAAGCTTCTCAGTTGAATATAGTCCCATTTGTTTATCTCTGCTTCTACTTGTTTGGTCTATTGTGTTTCCTCCTTGAAGATACCTTAGGTCTAAATATCATAGAGTATTTTACCTATGTGTTCTTCTTTGTACTTTGTTCTTTGGGTCTGATGTTAAGGTCTTTAAACCACTTGGATTTGACCTTTGTGCATGGTGTTAGATGGAGTCTGTTTTCACTTTTTTGGATGTGACTGATCAGCTGTACTAACATCCCTTGTTGAAGAGTTTTTCTTGCTACATTTTGTATTTTGTTTACCTTTTATGAAAGATTAATTGACTGTATGTATGGGGGACATCTCTGAATATTAAAATCTATTCCAATAATCTGAGGGTCTGTCTTTGTTCCACTGCTGTGCTGTTTTAATGACTATTGCTTTGTAGTACAATTTAAAGTCATGGCAAAATAATGATGTCCATATTTTTCTCTCTTTGATTTCAACTCTGATTCACTGCTGTTCAGCAGTGAGATGTCTAATTTACAGGTGTTAAAGTTTTTCTTTTCTGTCTTTTTATAGTTCACTACAGTGCATTGTGATTTGAGAATGTATTCTGTATAATCTTTATCCTCTTGATTTTATGGAGGCATATTTTATGACCAGCATGTGGTCTATCCTAGAGAATGACCCATGTGAACTGCACAAGAATGTGTATGCAGTTTTCTGAGGATGGAGTACCCTATTTATCTATTAGGCCTCTTTCTTACATTTCTCCTTTCAGAGCTAGTATATTCTTGTTAGGTTTCAGCCTGATTGACTTATCAAGGGGTGACAGGGTGGTGGTGAGGTCTTCCAATATTACTGTGTTACTATTGATGTCTTCTTTCAGATTTGTCATCATTTGTATTACACATTTTGCAGGTTCCTCATTGGGTGTATATATGTTTAGGAGTGCGATTTCTTCCTGTTGTACATGCAATCTTTTGCTCTGGTAATTTCTCTGCAATGATGTCCTTCAATGTTGATTATTCCTGGGGATTTCATGGATTTGTTATGTATCTTATCTTCTAGTTCACTGATTTTGTCCTAATCTGCTGTTACTCTGTTGGAGAAATTTTCCTGTGAGGTTTTCATTATATCTACAGTTTTTCAGTCCTGTTATTTCAGTTTGGAGTTTTATTATTTTTCTCTACATATAGTCTTGATATTTATTTCTGATTAATTCAGCTTGGTCAATATTTTCTTTGATTTTTACCTCTGCAGACATACAGTAGCTGTTATGGCTGGAGTGGTTCTCAGCTGCCTCAAGGAGCTGAGAGAACAGGATCAGAGCGGATGAAGTTAAAAAAATGCCTCTCGGGGCCCGGGAGATAGCATGGAGGTAAGACGTTCGCCTTTCATGCAAAAGGTCATCGGTTCGAATCCCGGTGCCCCATATGGTCCCCCGTGCCTGCCAGGAGCAATTTCTGAACATGGAGCTAGGAGTAACCCCTGAGCACTGCCGGGTGTGACCCCCCCAAAAAAAAAGTCTCTCACGTGCCAAATCACACAGCAAGAGATAGCGTACGTCTGCTGACATACAGGGGCTGTTATGGTTGGGGTGGTACTTGGCCACCTCAAGAGCTGGGCAGAGCTGAATTTGACCTATATGTATGGTGTTAGATGGAGTTTCATGTTCTCTTTTTGGCTGTGGTTGACCAATTGTCTCAACACAACTTGTTGAATAGGCTTTCCTTATGATTTTTACCCTTTTGTGCTTTTTACACTTTTGTCAAAGATTAATTGATTGTATGTCTGGGAAAATTCTCTGAATATTTAAGTTTATTCCATTGATTTAAGGGTCAGTGTTTATTCTAATACAATGCTGTTTTAATGACAATTCTTTTTAAATTGTAGTACAAGTTAAAATTGGTGAAAGTGTTGCCTATGATCTTCTTCTTTCAAGGGTTGCCTTGGCATGGGTGTTTGTTGTTCAGGATTGCTTGATCCATTTCTTTAAAGAATGTCATGGGTATTCTCTGAGGGATTGCATTAAATCTGTACAATGCTTTGGGTAGCATTTCCATTTTAATGATGGTAATCCTCCCAATCCACGAACAGGGTATATGTCTTCATTGCTTTGTGTCCTCTTTAATTTTTTGAAGCAGTGTTTTGTATTTTTCTTTGTATAGGTCCTTCATCTCTTTAGTTAAGTTGACTGCAAGGTATTTGAATTTCTATGACACTAAAGTGAAAGGGGTTGTTTTTTAAATGTCTTTTTATTCTCTATAATTATCTATGTATAAGAAGGTCATTGATTTTTTTTGTGTTAATTTTGTAACCTTTCACTTTGCTCTTTGATCTATTGTTTCTAGAAGCTTTTGGTAGAGTCTTTACGATTTTCTAAATTTAGTAGCATGTCATCTGAAAACAATGAGAGATTGAATTCTTCCTTTCCTATCCCTTGATATCATTTTCTTGCCTAATTTCAATGATAGGTACTTCCAATACTATGCTAAACAAGAATGGTGAGAGGGGGCAGCATTGTCTTGTACCAAAATTTAAAAGAAGGACTTATATTTTATCTTCATTGAGTATAATATTTGAATTGGTTTTTGATAAATGATCTTGACTATAATGAGAAAAGTTCCTTCCATTTCTATCTTGTTGAGAGTTTTAATCATGAATAAACGTTGGACCTTATCAAATGCTTTCTCTGTATTTATTTATATAAGAATATAGTTTTATTTTTTTCTTTTGTTGAATAGTGTATTGCATTATTGATTTACATATATTAAACCATCTTTGCATCTCTAGAATGAAACCTACTTAGTCATTGTGTATGACCTTGATGAGGCATTGGATCTTATTTGCTATTATTTTGTTGAGGATCATTGAATCTGTGTTCATCAGAATTATTGTTCTGTAGTTTTCATTTTTTGTACTATCTCCTTTTGCAATTAGGGTGATGATATCATCATAAGAGCTATTGGTAGTGTTTTTATTTCTTCAGTTTCCTGAGGAACCTTATTAGTAGGTCCTCTTGAAAGGTTTAAAAGAATTTATTAGTGAATCTATCTTGTTTTGGGTTTTTGTTTTGTGGAAGACTTTTGGTTACCATTTTAATTTTCTTAATAGCGATGGGTCTATTTATATATGCCTGATCATCCTATTCAACCATGGATCATTATGAATACAATAATTTATCTAATTCTTCCAGCTTCTATTATTTTTGTGGTATAGGGTTTATCAAAGTAGTCTTTGATTACCCTTTAAATGTATGTAGTAATTGTAGTGAGCTCTCCGTTTTCATTTATAATTAGGTTTATTACATTTTTCTTTGTGAGTTTAGCTAGTGGTTTATCAATATTGTTTATTTTTTCAATGAGCCTACCTTTGCTTTTATTGATCACTGGAGTTGTTCTTTTTATTTCAACTTCATTAATTCATTAACTGCTCTAAATTTTACTTCTCTCTGCCTACCTATTTTACATTATTTTGTCGACCACTTTCTAATTATAAGCTGTGTCATTAAATTATGTATGTAGACCCCTTCATCCTTCCCAATATGTACTTGTAAATTATAAATTTTCCTCTTAGTAGTGCTTTTTCCCTGTACTAAAAATACATGTAGTTTGTGTCTTCATTTTGTATTTCTTTCCAGAAATGTTTTGATTTCCTCTTGATTTTATTTCTGACCCACTGATTGTTAATTAGTGAGCTGTTCCAGGTTGTAAAATTTCCAGGTTTTAAATACTTTCCTTTGTTCTTTTGGTAATTCACTTCTAATTTCAGTGCATTATGATCTGAAGAGTAGTTGGTACAATTTCTATCTTCTTGATTTTATGATGGCATGTTTTATGATTCAGCATATGGTCTATCCTGGGGAATGACCCAGGTGCACTGTAGAAGAATGTGTATCTAGTTTTCTTTTTTGGAGATCCCTATATATTTATATATCTATGACACCATTTTCTTGCACTTCTTTTAGAGCTACGATATTCTCATAAGGTTTATGCTGATTGATCTTTAAAGGGGTGACAAGCTGAATTGCTATTGATGTATTAGATTTTTAGATATTTTTAGATTTGTCAACAATTGTGTTAGATATTTTGCTGATCCCCCATTGGTTGTGTATATGTTTAGGAGTTATATTTCTTCCTAATGTACATATCCCTTTATTATGAAAAATTCATCTTTGTCCCTTATCACTTTTCTAAGTGTAAAGTTTTTGCTATTTGATATTAGTATGGCCAATCCAGCTTTCTATTACAATATTAATCCAGATTTTTAAGGGAGTTGTTTTCTTGAATGATTGTCCTCCAATCTTTGATTTTGAGTCATGTTTGTTCTGAGTATTCAAATGTGTTTTTGTATGCAGCAGAATTTTGGGTTCAACTTTTTGATCCATTTTGCTACTCTGTGTATCTAACTAGTGCATTTAGTACATTGACATTGAGATAATTATCATTGGATTTAATATCATCTTTGTTTAGGAGTTTGGTGTGTCTGTTTTTTTGTCTTGTCTTAAAGTAGACCTTCCGTTTTTATTTTAAGGCTGGTTTGTGTCTGTAAATTTTCTGAGCTGTTGTTTGTCTTTGAAGGTATGTATGCTCCCTTCAAACCTGAATGTGAGACTGGCTGGATGAAATATACTAGGTGAAGCATTCAGTTCACACCATTCAGTGAGTTTTGTCAATGTACCCCACCCCTGACTTCTGGCATTGAGGACAGAACAACTATAAATCTTATAGATGCTTTGTTGAGTGTAATTTCCCTTTTTATTCTTGCTGCTTTTAGTATTCTACCACTATCTGTGAAATTCATCAAAGTGACCAAGGTATTTTTTGAGGTTCTCTTCTAATCTCTTTTAGCTGGTACTGTTTGGGCATGCAGGATTTGGTTGTATGTACTCTTTAACTCCATGAGTTTCTCTGCATTGATGACCTTGATTATTGATTCTTCATGAAAATTTTCTTCCTGAGTCTCTGAAACTCCAATGATTCTAATTGTGTTTCCATTGAGTTTATCGAAGACTTCTATTTTCATTTGTTCACAATCCTTGAAAAATTTTTCCACTGTCTGATTGTTTGCTTTAAGGCTCTTTTCCAATCTCTTTTGCTGTATGGAGCTGTGATGCATCTCATTTTTTGAGCTTACTGATTTTTTCCTCAGCTGCTGTTACTCTGTTGGTGAGGCTTTCCAGTGAAGTTTTCATTTTGCCTACCAAGTTTTTCAGTTCTGTTATTTCAGATTGAAGTTTCCTCATTTCTATTTTCATATCCTCTTGGTTCATATTTGTCATTCACTAAATCTATCCATGCTTCATTGAGTTCTATCAACAGCCTCCATAGTTTTCTAAAGTCCTTATCTGAGAGGCTAAATAGGCTGTTGACTCATTTTGGGTCATCTGAGCTGCCATCTTCATTCTCTGTGCATGGTTTTGACCTGTATTTTTTTTCTTATTGTCATGCTAGTAGTGTGATATTTTCTGTATGTTGTGCTAAGGTTCATTTAGTAGGAGGTGATGCATCTATGGAGCAAAGGGAGCAGTCAGGTTTCTGGTTCTGTCCTTTGTGGGCAGAAGACATTTTGAATGGCTTCCGCTCTGCTATGTGCTGTGCCTTTAATATTTTGACAGCATTTAATTTTTTTAATGTTTTACTTTTATATTTTAGCTGAAAAATATCACATTAAACAGGTGAACAAGTATTGATTAAGTATTATGTACTGGAATAACTATAATTGTTACTTATTAGAGAGATACTACTGCAGATACATCTCTTTTTTTTTTAATTTTTTTTGATTTTTGGGTCACACCCGGCAGTGCTCAGGGGTTACTCCTGGCTCCATGCTCAGAAATTGCTCCTGGCAGGCACGGGGGACCATATGGGGCACCAGGATTCTAACCGATGACCTTTATGCATGAAAGGCAAACGCCTTACCTCCATGCTATCTTCCGGGCCCCACATCTCTTGATTATATACATCCAACTGATGTTCAATTCCACATGGCCTTATGAGAAGTGCCTGAAGTAATTCCTGAGAAAATCCAGGAAAAATCCTAAGTACAACAGGGTGTGGCCCTCAAACGAAAATAAATAAATATAAAATAATTAAAAAATGTTAATTAAAATGTTACTTGTTTCTGCAAAAATCTCTTAAACAATGTTACAAGTTGCTCTAAGAAATACTGCAAAGCAATTAAAATGAAGGGAAGAATATGCTAAAGTATGTAAACTTCTGATGTAATTTCAAATAGAACTTCTCAGTAACAATAACCTCTTAATATCAAGTTTATAAAACAGAGGTATAAAATATCACAAATTATGAAACTGTGACTGATAAATTAATTAAATTCTAAAAATTTTACACTTGTCTATGTTTTCCTTAAACAAAAATGAACAGTTTTGGAAGTTATTTCGCATTAATAATCTTTCCTAGTAGTCTGTGACAGCCAAATTGTTTCTTTCTTAGTGAGACCTTATTCTAGAAGGATGACAGTTCATTTTCTTTAATATTAATAAAATGTATAAAATAATACTCAAATACTAAAATTCTTCTGGTTTAAGAAGACAGTTCAAATTATGTTTACATATCAGTAGCCTATTGTTTTGAATATGCTTTTTAGATTTGAATTTGAAGCAACAAAATTCATTCAAATAAATACAAAATGTAATTACAATTTTTAATTAATCCAGAAACTTAAAAACATAGGAAGTAAATTTACTGCATATAATTGATAGCACTATAAATAAATACATGAAATAATCAGAAAACAATATTTTTGCAACACATATATACTGAAATTTATCATCAGTGCATAACAGAATTTTCTTTTTTCTTTTTTTTTGGGGGGTCACACCCGGCAGTGCTCAGGGGTTACTCCTGGCTCCATGCTCAGAAATTGCTCCTGGCAGGCACGGGGGACCATATGGGGCATCAGGATTCGAACCGATGACCTTTTGCATGAAAGGCAAACGCCTTACCTCCATGCTATCTCCTGGGCCCCAAATAACAGAATTTTGAAATAATAAATAATAAAATTATTTTGAACAATTATACCTGTATAAGTTTTATAGTGTATATTTTATATTTAGCATGGTTTAAATCATAAGTGTAATAACATTTATGTTACTGAAAACCAGAATTTTAAAATTGAACATAGCAAAGTGACTGATTAGTTAGTGAAACTAAAATTTTTTGTTTTGTTTTGTTTTTGTGTTGGGGTCTCACACAGCAGTGCTCAGGGCTACTCCTGGCTCTATGCTCTGAAATTGCCCCTGGCAGACATAGGGGACCATATGGTATGCCGGGATTTGAACCTCCGTCCTTCTGCATGCAAGGCAAATGCCTTACCTCTATGCCATCTCTCCGGTGAAATTAAAGTTTTATAACTTTAAATCGTAATTACAGTTATGAGCATAATTTATGTCGTACTTTTTAACTGCACTTTTTTCTGTCAATGAAAAAAAAAAGGGAAAATGACCAACATAGCAGCAATAAATTATTAATTGCTAGACTCTAGTATCTGGAGAAAGTCAAGTTTCTGCTAAAGGGAATAAGGGTCCTTGAAAAACAGGCAATAGTTCTATATCAGAAAAAACATGAAATGAGACTGCAGCATATTGTGAATGAGAAAATAATTACCCCAGATTATTAAAGTGCCTCTAGAGATTAGCTTCTCCATCCCTAAAATGAGACAATCTGAGACTCAATCTGGTTAGCAAGTGATTGATGTGAAACACACCTAATATTTATAAATACGTTAGTTCATGCCGATAGATTTAAAATAAACCATTGAGCATATCTAGAGACTATTGAATTACCAACTTACAATTTTGAAGCTAAAACTAAAGATATAATATCAAACAATTAATTATTCTCTTGAAACTCAGTATTCAATTAGTTGAAATAAAGAATTTCTTTTATATATTATCATAATTTAAGCAAAGAAGGATTGGTAGACTTTGAAAATCACTTGTTTTTGCAAGATATAGTACTAAATAAATGATGTTCATTTAAAAGAGATAAATCAAGTATCATACCTCCTAAAAAAAGTACACATTGCTGCATATGAATATTTGTTTAAAAAAGGGACCAGGCAGTGGCGTTGGAGGTAAGGTGCCTGCCTTGCCTGCGCTAACCTAGGACGGACCGCGGTTCGATCCCCCGGTTCCCCATATGATCCCCTGTGCCTGCCAGGAGCAACTTCTGAGTGAATAGCCAGGAGTAACCTCTGAGCGTCACCGGGTGTGGCCCCAAAAAAAACTAAAAAAAAAGGGGGGGGGACATCTGTAAGGTACAAAAGGTAA
>PVKC010000693.1:0-47086 GCA_004027635.1 Crocidura indochinensis
AGAGAGAGAGAGAGAGAAAGATGCAGAATGGCCTCACTCATCTATGGGTTTTAAGAAAAATGAAAGATATTCTTGCAATAATAATTTTCAGACACAAAAGAGAGAAGAGCTGGAAGTTTCAACTCACCTCATGAAGTTCACCACAAACAAGGATGACTTTAGTTAGAGAAATAACTACATTGTGAACTATCCTAATAATGATAATGTATGAGGGAAATAGAAAGCTTGTCTAGAGTACAGGCGGGGGCTGGTGGGGAGGAGGGATATTTGGAACATTAGTGATGCGAATGTTGCACTGGTGATGGGTGGTGTTCTTTACATGACTAAATCCAAACACAATCATGTATGTAATCAATGTTTTTAAATATATATATTTATATTTGTAATTTCTTTATATATTCTTTATAATCTCTATATTTGTAATATCTTCACATATATATATATATATATATATATATATATATATATATATATATATATGAATAAATTACAATTTGGGGGACCAGAAAGGTAGCATGGAGAGAAGACATTCACCTTTCAAGCGGAAGGTTGGTGGTTCGAATCCTGGCATCACATATGGTCCCCCGAGCCTACCAAGAACGATTTCTAAGTGTAGAGCCAGGAGTAACCCCTGAGCATTGTCAGGTGTGATTCAAAAACCAAAAATAAAAGAAAAAAGAAATTACACTTGGTTCTTCCATTTTATATTCTCACTCTGTGCTTACTATCAACATCTCTTTTCTCTTTCTAATTCCCTTTATTTATTCCATCTTCTCAATTTCTCTCTTCATTTTACTATTGTTTTACAAACAAAAAATGTAGTATAGAAGAAAATGCTAGAGTAAAAAGTGAAGAGTTTAAACAGTGTCGAAATGAAAAAATGAAAGAAGGAAAATGCCTGCCCCAGAAGCAGGCAGAGTGTAGGAGTGGGACAGAATCTGGAAACATTGGTGACATAAAGTGTGTTCTGGTGAAGGGTGATGTATATTCTATGAGTAAAACTCAATCATGAACAATTTTGTAACCATGGTACTTAAATAAAGTAATTATAAAAATAAAAAAAAACTTTTTAGGATAAAAATTCTTTGTAGGTCTTTTTATTTACAGGAATTTAAGGTTGAATAACCTTGATAAGAGAATTGAAAAAAAATTGTGAAATATGTTACTTTTACAAATCTATGCAATCAATGACATCTACCTATTTTTTCAAGTGGTTAAATATTTTTATTTAAACAGCATAATTACAAACATGTTGGGGTTTAGTTATAAAAAAGTATACCCTCCTTCACCAGTGCAACACTCTCACCACCAATGTCCCCCAACTTCTTCCTTCAACACCCCTTGCCTAAGACAGGCATTCTATTTCTCTCACTCACTACCTGAAGATGCAACTTAACATTCTAAAAAGCAAATTATGTTTATGCAAATCTATTATAATATTAAATAATACATTAAAATAAAGGCAATTTAAATCAGCATCTGAGGTACACTGTCAAAGCGCTAAAAATAAATGCTGATCTTACAGCATATTTGTAGAATATATAGCAGTGACCAATGAGTAGTAAAGAACATTAAATTATTTATGGTTTCTAAAAGGACAGTTTCTATTGGCAGTTTTATGGGTGATGGTGGAAAGGGGGATTTCTTATGAAAATATACTGACTGGAGAGGTATGAGAGATAGTACAATGATACAGTACTTATTTTACATTCATTTCAAACTGGTCCAAATGTTTACATTACATACTGCCACAAAATCACCTCTGTGAGCACAAAGTATTCCTGTCTATCTCTATATCTATCTCTTTATATATGTATATCTCATACTTTTAATGGTTAAAATAGCGAATACATAAAATTCATATTCTGTAAGTCTAACATTTTTGGTAGAATGAAATATGATTTGTTGATAAGCATCTTCACTGAGACTCCACAAAAACATCAAATATTGTTTTGTGATGAATAGGAAAGATACTGTTAATTTTGGATTGTTATGTAAATAATTAGAATTCTATTCGAGTTGGGACCTGTTGGTTGCTCTGAATATAAATGTCCATGAACAACATATGATCAACAACCATATATCTCCAAAAGAACGTAAGACTCACGGTAGACCAGACTTGATCCCAGAGCATATAGTCAAAAATAAACTTGGACCAAAAAACTGTGGCTCAAAAAGCAACAAAAATAAACAAAATAAAACAAAAATATATTTATTTAATTCAACAACCAAGCTAGGGAAAAGATGTTATAATTCAATAAAGTCTACAAAGATAAAGACTGCATGAATGAGCAGAATATTGAAAAAGAAAAGATTTAGTGTGTCTGCATAAACATAGATTATAGGGGCCTGAACAATAGTAGAGAGCACAGGGAATTTTTCTCACAAGCAGCCAACCTAGGTTCAATCCTTCTCATCCATTGTAGTACCTGGATCCCACCAAGAATGATGTCTGAATACAGAGCCAGGAGAAATCCCTGAGCACGGTCCAGTGTGGGACAAATATAAAATATAAAGACGATATAAGGTTATTTATGTGATATTCATATACAAAGAGTCAAGTATGATGCAAAATATGTGCCCTTTAAGTGATGTTTTTAGATTATTTGAGCCATGTAATAATGTAATAGACACCATATATAAATAAGAAATGATATAGGAGTAAAATGAAATTAGGAAATAAATAATTCAAGAGAATAGAGTAGAATATAAATGAGTGAGGGGAATAAAGAATACCTCTAGAATCTGTTAACTTATTTTTTTGTTTTATATTTTGGGCCACACCTGGAGGCATGCATGGGTCACTGCGCTGAGAAATCGCTCCTGGTTCGGGAACCATATTAAATGCTGGGGATTGAACCAGCATCTATGCTGGGTCAGCTGCATGCAAGGCAAATATCCTACCACTTTGCTACTATTCCAGCCCCATTTGGTAATATTTTAAAGTAAAAATCGACTAGTTGAATTTGAAACAATATTTTATTTTGAAATAGAAATTAATGCAAGTGTTTTTGTTTTGTTTTGTTTCGGGGGACCACACCTGGCTGCACTTGGGGGTTACTTCTGGCGCTCTGTGCTCAGGATTCACTCTCTGCACCTGACAGGATCATTAAGCCGTATTGGATGCCAGGAATTGAACCCAGGTTGACTGAATAAAGGCAAAGGCCCTAACCGTTGTAGTATGGCTCCAGCCCCAATTCACGATAAGTCCCATCATAAATAAGGTGTGGTTTAAATGTCACCATAATATATTACACATTATTATAACTAGGTTGTGGTGAAACATGATTTTAATGACAATGGTTCTGGAGATAAAACATAAAGTGGGTTATTTTAAATAAGATGTATAGCTATAAATGTAATGTTAACTATCTTAAAAGGGCTTCTGAAAAAATATTACTGTGTCTTATTAACTTATTTATATTTTATTTTTATCTCAAGCTTGCATAAGAATATTTAACAATCTATTAGTAATATAAGGATTATCTTAGAATTCTTGTTCAGTTAATTTAGACATTTAGTGTTAACTCTATTACTTAGCTTAAGATTAAAGATGATAAACAAGGATAGCTGTACATATACATATAATGCATGTGCACACACACAAATTCATACTCATACATTTCATGAAGAATCTACTACACTTTCTTCAACTCTTAGGAACTTTTTCAAAGACTTTAAAACAATTTATTGCATAAATATAAAATTGGAACTTTGCGAGGCTGGTGCGGTGGCACAGGGCATAAGGTGTCTGTCTTGCACACGCTAGCCTAGCATGGATTTAGGTTTATATATGCATTATAAAATGCATTATAATGCATGTATGCATTATATTTTCAGTATTAACTATGATACATTTATATTTATGATTATAAAACTATATATTTAATATATTGTTAACTATCTTTTTATATATACTGATATATGAACTAATCAGCACATTAAATTTATGAATTAACATGCTGTTAAAACATCATTAGATGAAATGATTAAAGTTAAAGGAAAATTCTAATGAACAACACTTGAATAATCTATAGGCCTTACTAACAGTGAATTAATTAAATATGGGCTAAATTTTTGTTAATTTTATATTTTAACAGAATACATTTTGGGTGATTTTTATATTACACATTTCTGCTATCACACACCAATAATGTGGAGAATTTTATTCTGAATATATTACCATACAAAATTTTTATTATTATTTATTTAAGATGAAATTTTGTATATATTACCACACAAAGTAATTTTTCTTAAAAATAAGGAGCTACCTCCCCAATGCATACACAAACTACAGAGGCAGAGGCTGGCCTCAGAAGACTCAACATGCCAGAACTTTTGATTCCCTTTGACTGGTATGTTGGGGGCTCTGAGCAGGACAGCTAGCCGTAGGACCATTGGACTGACCACTTAGTCCAAGGTATTGAGATCTCTCAAGCCAGATGGGTCTACAGGGCCATACCTGGTATATTGGGCCCTGGTGGGAGGGTGGGGAAAGAAAATCCTCTTGTATGCATACTGGACCCCATTCAGGGGTTCTTTTCTTACTAGTATTCATTTTCAAAAGCGAGCAGGCACAAATACTTTTTAACATCATTCAAAATGTTCTTAATTCTTGACTGTTTCTAAGAAAAAAATGGAATGCCCTATATTTGGAGGATAACATTAAAATAGGTCTCTAAAATCAGTGTATATGTAGATGTAACTTCCTATACAGTGGTCCTCTCAGACTGTCAAGCCTAATTCATAAACAATTCATTTATGTTGCAAGTCTACCCCTGAAGAGGTTGACTGATGGAGGTATGGAGGATAAGGACTTTCCCCTCCAGCTCGAAGCACACGTCTCCCACCTTGTTCACTCAGTGGTCCTGAGGTGAAACGACAGGTAAAAGGCTATCAGACAGTCAAAGAAGGCAAAAAAATTCAGCTTTATTCAGAGAACAAGACAGAAGCCCAAAGCCTCAGCATCCGTTCCAGCCAAAAAGCCCCTCGCTTCCACAGACCCTTGTTTATATCCCCTAGAATCAGGTACCACCCAATGGTGGGAGCAAAATGCCAGGTCATACCCTAGTGTATGACATAATCACCAATCATGGTAGGGTCAGTAACATAATAATCCCATTGAAATGCTTACAAACACAGCACTTCCCCCATTTTTAGTAAACAAACAATATTGTCTACAATTATTAAAGGAAAAACTAGTCAATAATAAAAGAGTGGCTGTTTGCGTAAGCGTATCACAGAAAAATATAAAGAAAAACTTCTTACCTAAACACAGGGTGTCTAAAACCAGAAACAAGTATCAAGGAATCAACTACATGCTCCTGAGAAGATAAATCTACGAGATGCCAGAAAGGTTGTGTAGCAGGAGGGAAGAAGCACCTTTTCTTTATTTGTTGTTGTTGGTGGTTTTTAGTATTTGGTTTTTGGGTCACACCTGGCAGTACTCAGGAGTTACTCCTGCCTCCACGCTCAGAAATCGTTCCTGGCAGTTACTGGGATTCGAACCAATAACCTCCTGCATGAAAAGCAAATGCCTTATCTCCATGCTATATCTCCAGACCCATTTTCCAATCATTTTCAGGTAGACCAGAAAGCCCATCTTTGAGGCATTGAATTAGGCCCTTATTTTGGAGGAAGATGCATATACCCCTGCACAGTGGGGGGCCATGCAATGATGATCAATAGGCTTCTGAACTTAATGCAAGTTCTTAATCTAGGCTGAATCCCATATGATGTCCGAAATTGATGTACCAATAAGGTCGATTATTTATAGATGGGAGCTTAAGTCACAAACCAAAACAAATTGTTTAAGGCAGAGACCATCCCCGTATAAATAAACAACTTGAGGGCTCATCCAAAATGGATAGAACCTTCTATAAACCTTGTATTTTGCCTATGATGCGCCCACACACACACACAAAACCTGAGAACAGACAAAAATATCATTTAGTAAAGTATATATAACAACAATATCTAACCCACTAATCTAAAGTCAAAAACGCAAAACCCCAATAAAATAACAACATCAATTGCTAAGATTAAAAATTAAAATAGAAAAACTTTAATTACAATAGTCAAAAGAAGTGTAGTAACTAATATAAATTTAAAAGATTACAATTATAAGAAAAATACAAAAGGTGAAATTTCTACAGAGTTCAATAACAATCTGTAAAGATGAGGGGTCTGGAACTCCAAAAATACCAGCAAAAGACACTTGATGGGTCTGGAAAAGCGGGATGAAGCCATCTTGAGTTGGTAGGGCTTCTGCATTTTGTTTGGGATCAGTGCAAACTTGGGGTAGCCATTGTAGAAATGGTCAACAATAGCATGGTGTATGAGGATGGAAAACCAGAAAATCAGATAGCACAGTTTAACTGGAATCCAGAGACTGAGTCTTATCCATGGATCTTTTTCTGGGGTTACATTGTGACACAAATTCCAGATGGCTTCATTTTCAACAAGATTGAAGCAAACATGGTACAAAACTTCAAGAGTCATGGATTTCTTCCTCAGGCTGAGATCAAGAGGCTTTTAGTTGTGGGTGAGGAGATGAGTTGCACATGTGAAGGGAATCCTGAAAATTAAATGTTAAGGAGTAGGAAGAGAGAAGGAAGGATAAGGAAGACTAAATTGGGGAAGATAAAGTTAGGAAAAAGAAACTATATACAAAATATGCAAAACAGACAGACACTGAATAAGACATACACATACAGAGTTCACAAAAAATATGGCCATAACACTCACTCAAACCAAAAAATATTTGTTAGATATGATCCAAAATAGAGCAAAAGGAAAAAGAATTCAGCTGAATCAACTAAAAGCTCTTTAAAATGTAAAAACCAGCAGCTGTTTAGAATCTCAAACTTTTTAAACAGAGGCCCAGTTCACTGTCCCTCAGACCATTGGAGGGTCAGACTATAGTAAAAACAAAAATTAGGAACAAATTCCTATGCACTCTGCATACATCTTATTTTGATGTGAAGAAACAAAACAGGAACAAATACAATGTGTGGCCTGCAGGCTGTAGTTTGAGGACCACTGGTTTAGATGAATCATTTTAAATACAAAAAAAATTTAATAGCAGAGCAGATCTGAAAGAGAATTTCATGCATAATACGAAGTTACTGTATAACAGTAACTCTATAATAGTCAATCATAGGTGAGAAGTACTGTGAAGAATATCCACCTAAAAAGTATCATTATGTCAGCATCTTAAATCCTAAATTGAGGGAAATAAAGCATGATGTTAAAATAAAAAGAGTGAAAGTCATTAAATGAATATACCTAGAAAGAAAAACAACATTAATATGATGAGAAATTTTTCTGTAAGATGAATCTTGACTAAATAAAATTGCAAGATTTCATGATTAACTGAGACCTAGAGCAATAATGAAATTAAGACATAAATCCACCATACAAGGAAACACATTGGGGGTCCATTATTTTCAATACTATTTATTGATCATGCCAGTGGATAGAATCATAGAGCATTAATAGCAACCGATAAGGAAGTGAAATGATTAGTTGGTGTTCGTTGTAGATCTTTAAGAAGTATAAAACAGTATGTAAGCTGTTGTGGATTTCACCAATGTATTAGGGACATATTTGATCTTCTTGTCATCAAATTTGATCCAGTGTTGTTTTGCAGCAATTTTACAGTATGAAGTATAGTGTCCATAGTGAACTTTACCATAATGGTTTGACACTGATGATGAACTGTATTTCTTAATTTTGCTTTTATTCTCTGAACTGAATTCTACTAAATTGAGGTCTTCTATAGGAAAATCCACATACATGTGTAATTTTTTTATTTGTTTCCCATCAAAAGCAAAATGTTTCAAGTGTATTATAAGTACTGGTGGCAGTTTCCATAAATATGTTTTCTTTGAAATATCTCTTCTAGTTTTGCAGCTGTTGCAATGAACTTTGTTGTCATCCCTTAACTCTTCTTTAAAAAATTCAGAGAGGCTGTCCTGTGACAAACATTTAACTGCAGATGTAGCAGCCAGAGACAAATGAACAAATGCCTCATAAACCTCAGATTTTTGTGGCATATGAGACACTGTAGTATAGATTTGAATTGCCCTTGAAAGAGATCATAAATAATAGATTTGTGAGCCTTTCGGTGTTCTGGACTAAATTGTTCATAATTTTCATTTTCCATTCGATGTGTAGCTTTGTCTGTCATTAGATTTACAGTAAGCAAGTCCTGATGTAGTCGCTCTATTAGAAACATCAGTAGTTCATGTGGATCCTGCTGATTGTGTGCAGCAAACTGGTCATTAAGTAAACCAATTGTTACTATGAAGCTTTCAGGTTTAATATATCTATGAAATCCATTTCCCATGGTTTTGATCAGTCAACCAAATTCTTCAGCTAATTGACCTTCATGCCCCATTGGATTTTTCTTGTTAATATCTTTTTTATAATGATCTTGATGAAAATACTGAATCAAGTCTGAAATATTTTACAAGCATTGCAATATTGAGTATATATAACAAGAGTTTCCTATATTTCAGAGCCCAGTTAAGACAGGTTCCTGTCTTTCCTTTTGCATCTCGGAGTGTAAGGGTTTATCATTAATGTCAGTCTCACACAATGTATGGTGTGTGACAGCTAAATCCTTCTTCCGTGCCCCAGAGACCTTAGCAATATTATTGCTGTTAGTGTTTGGAGTATTCTGCTTTTGCTCTGAATGGGAGTTTATAGTCTGAACCTGATCATTTGTGCTAGCCCAATTCTAACAAGGCATAATGGAACCTAATATTTCTTGGGAGGGTTGTCATTTGTAGAAACATAGTCATAACCCCTTCCTATCAGGAGAAGATATTCAGCTATTCACTTTTCATCCCCATGATGCAAATAGGTTTATGGGTTTCTTGTCTCTGAATATCTTCTTTAAAATGTCTTTCCGTTTCAGTGTAAATTTCCCCTTGTGATAAGAATCAAAGATAGCAAATACGTTGGTTATAAACCTCTTTTTCTATTTTTTTTGTAATTGAGTTTTTACGGTTCTGTGAGTCCTTTCTATAATGGCCTGTCCCCTACAATTGTAAGGAATTCCTTTCTGATGTCTTATCTGCCATTCTTTACAAAAAATTCAAAAGTTTTGCTATCATAGGCTGGCCCATTATCAATTTTTATAGAATATAGAATGCCCATCACAGAAAAAACATTGTAAGAGAAAACTACAAACAGCCTTAGATTTTTGAGAAGACATAGGAATTTCCCACATAAACCGAGAGTAAGTGTCCACCACAACAAGATAAGGTTTTCTTGGAAATAAATCTGTTTGAGTTATATTCGTTTGCCAAAGTTCGTTAGACTGTAAGCCTCGTGGATTTGCTCCTGCTATGTGAGTCTTTTCTGTTAACGGTGCACATATGTTGTAGTTTTCTACAATTTCTCTAGCTTGCCTCCATGGAATTTGGTAATTCACATGTAAAAAGGCGAGTATTTGTGTGTAGGGCTGAATATTCCTCTATAGGTGATTTAAATATAGGCATTGCTAGCAGTCAGCAGTTTTATTTCCTTGAGCAATTGGTCCTGGAAGACCTGAGTGGGCTCTAATATGTGTGATGAAGATGGGCTCAGTTCATTTTTGAAGAAGCTGCTGTTATCATTTACGTAAGTTCTGTATCATTGGGTTATTAGCATTAAGGGAAGCAGTGGCTATCACATAACATAAATTTTCCATATACAATGAATCAGAAATTATATTCATGGCTTCAGATATTTTTTCTAATAGGTAAATTAACAGTGCTAATTCAACTTTCTATGGAGATTTATATTTGGTATCTATGGTCATATTAATGTTGTCTCTGGTTATTTCTCCTTTTCCATTTTGGGATCTATCGATGTAAAATCTGGGCATTGGTATAGGGGAATCACAGTCAATTGAAGAAATAACAAATTGAGTTTTCCTTAAAAAGTCCCAAGTTATTCCTGCTGGATAATGGGAAGCTATTTGTCCTGTGAAATCTGAGAGGGCCATTTGTAAAGATACTTAAGAGGTAATATTGAATCAATTTTCTATTTGGTATTGGCAAAACTAATCTATCCGTGTCAAAACCCAGTAAAGATATAGATCTGAATCTTGTCTTAATAATAATATCTGAAATCAGTTGCAAGTAGGGGACAACTAGAGAGGCTGTTTGTTATGTAAATACACCCATTCCAAAGTTCCTGCCTATTGCATTAAGGCCCCCATGAGGGTTTCAGTAGTAGGGAAGATTAAAAGAAACACATTTTCTTCTGTGATAAATCTTAAGAGAAACAATTTTTGTAATATTCTCAAGAAAATGTACAATTCATTTTTGGCAGCTGATGTTAAGTTTCTCATCTATCTAAAGCAGGGTCATCCTCCAACGTTTTAAACAGATTAGAAAACTCTGCATTCAGAACTCCTAGTGCAGGGGGGAGCCAATCTACATCTCCTAAAATCTCTGAAAGTCATTAAGCGTTTTGAGGTTTTCTTTTTCGATAGAAATATTTTGTGGACGTGTTGATGTTCGGTCCAAAATAAAACCCAAACATTGATACGGTGGCATTGTCTGTATTTTTTCTAATGCGATTTTCAGTCCTGATGTTTGTAAATAGTCAGTAGCATAAGAGTATAAGTCCTGTAAATCTGTTTCATTGTTCATTGTGAGCAAGATATCATCTGTATAATGAAATATCATGGCTTGAGGAAATTTTTCACAAGCAGGGCTCAAAACCTTATCTACAAAAAAACTGGCACATTGTTGGGGAATTTTCATGCCTTTGGGGAGAACATTCCATTGGAAACGTCTGCAGGGATGGGTATTATTGAGAGAAGGAACTGGGAATGCAAAACATTTTTCATCATCTGAGTGGATAGGAATATGGTCGAAGCAGTCTTTCAGATCAATTATAATAGTGGCCATTCCTTTGGAATAACTACAAGTTACGGCAATCAGTCTGCAATTTGCACATAGGTATCATGGATAAATTTACAGCTCTAAGATCCATCAAGTCTCCATTTACCAGATTTCTTTTTTATAGTGAACATAGGTGAATGTTATTGAGAAATGATGATTCAATATGCCCTAAACTTAGCTCTTCCTCCAATAATTCTGTCAGCACCTTTAATTTATCAGTTTTAAGGGGCCACTTACCTGTCCAAATTGGTTCAGCAGATTTCCATTTTATTTTTATTGGTGCTGGTGTTTTTATGGTAGTGGCCTAATAAAATGTTGGGGTTTTTAAACCAAAAGAAGGTTTGGGTTGTTCTGGAGCTAATAGGATGTGGAATTCTACTTTCCACTGTTTGTTTAGGTCACAGCCCCACAGAGATGTTGAAAATGGGTCCAAGTTAGGTCTGTTTATCTCATTTTGTTTTTCTGGACCATAAAATATCATAGTCCTCATACTCAAAGACAGGAGCTAGTCCTCCTACTCCTTCTAGTGAATACGGGATATCCTGTAGAGGCCAATTTTCTGGCCATTCTTTATCAGAAATTATAGTAACCTGAGCACCCGTATCTATCATGCCGTCAAGTGAATTGATCATTGGGTGTTCATCTTTAAATTTAGTAACCGGAGCCATGATTAGATTTTGAGCAGCACCCGGATCTGTGCTTCAAAAACCTCCTATTCTAGTCTTATCTGAAGTCCCATATTTGACATAAGGCACTATTAATATCTGGGCAATTGCTTCCTCTTCTTTAAGGGTCCATGTAACTGGTACGGTAATAACTACAATGATTTCTCCCATAGAATCTGAGTCAATGATACCAGTGGTTACTGATATATCCTTTATGTTGAGGGAACTACTGTCAAGAATCAAACCCATAGTATCTGGGGGTGGCGGGACACAATGCCAGTTTCTAACATGTAAGGGCATGCTCCTGGGTAAATTGTAATGTACTCTAGGCATAATATGTCTAATCCGGCGCTTCCTGATGTGCCATGTATTAATTCCCTTATAGCGATGAATTTTCTTGGGCTGGCATGGAAGGATTATTGTCTGTGAACTTTCCCCCTGATTTGGAAGGCCCTGGAGGGAGACCCTGCATCTTGTATGTGTGCCTTGAGGAGCTGAATTTATAAGAATTCCTTTTGATATGCCCCTGTTTTCCACAATGGTAGCAGACGATTTGCCTCCTGAGTTTATTATCTGGATCTGCAATCTTTCACCCAGTCACAACCCTTTTTGCATTTTGGGCAAATACCTGGTTTACGGAAAGTGCCCTGTCCCTAAGGGGAGTAAGACATCATTCCCTTGGTAACTGGGAAGGTTTGTACTGAGTTTAAGTGGGGTGGGGGCGGGGGTTCCCCATAGACATTCAGACAGGCATAAAGGAAATCATTCACATCTGCCATTTCATTTAAAGTATTCTATACAAATCTACAGGCTGAATTTGCATTATGATAAGCCAAAGATTTTACTAGGAAGTTTCTCATCTCCTCATCTTCAACTTATAACTTCAAAGTATCTTTAATCTTACCTACAAACTCTGCATATGGCTCATAAGGGCCTTGGGTAATTTTTTAAAACGTTTCCTCTACCAGTGCTGTTAGAATCAATTTTTCCCATGATGACAATGCAATATTCCTAATTAAATTTCATATTTCTTTAGGTAAAACTGCTTTTGTCTGAATATTTGCAAATGAATTTTCTGCCATCAATAATTCATACATTAGAGTAACACCTGCCACTTCTTTTTTAGTACTACCCGCGCTATATAGTTTGGTTTTTACGCCTTCTGAATAGTACATTTCCCATTCAGTTCACTGTTTAGACGACAGGCATATTTCAGGTGTTACTTAAGTGTTACATAAGTTTTATAGCTTTACATTGCTTTGTGTGCTGCTAAGCAATACTATGAATTACAATCTGGGGACTTGATGGACAAAGTAATTGTATGCGGGTTCTGTTTTATTTTTCTTAATGTTCACTGGCTGAAAGTTAAAGTTAAAATATCAGCAAGGGGACTTCTGAGAATTCTGTTTATGGGTGATTGTCCTTCCACTGTAACTTTATCTTGTCTTCTTTCTTCACATCTTTGTTCTCATAATTAAAAATAAAATTAAAAAAAATAAGGAGTTAATGGTAGCAGCCTTGTCCAGTTGTTATAAATTGTTACCACTTATACTTAAAGGGTCAAAGTTATATGACAGTAGGTAGTGTGTTTGCCTTGCATATTGGGATCTCTGCTTTCCTGTATGATCCCCTAAGTCAGCCAGGAGTGATTTTGAGTGAAATTCAGATGTAATTACTGCCCATGAGCTTCACAGAAGTCCAGCATCAAAATTGATATTACCATTAGATACATAATTTATTATAATTAGGGATAGATTTAGAATTTTGTGTTGTCTCAAATTCTCCAATCTTTCTAAGTAAACAGAGAAATGTACACAACAAAATTTTTAACACAATAAGCACAAAGGGCTTAGCATTAGGAAAAATTAATATTGTGACTTCTACTATGAACCCATAAGCAAATTGGCAAATATATGATAGATTAACATTTTTAAGATAAAGAAGACTTAAGGACAAATTGTGGAGGGAGGAACAGTATTTAGACTAGTGCAATGTTGAGTATGAATTAGATATTTAGTTAGAAATTCAGTAGTGAAAAAGAGAGAATTTACTAGAAAATTTATTTTTAGGCAGCAACATCATATATGAAAATTATACTTTCTTCCTCATATATTGCATCCTTATTGAAAAGAACATATAATCAAGTATAAGTTCTGTACATAACCATAATTGATTTGAGGCAACATAAGGGGCTCTTATAAAGTTTAGACATACATATAAGAAAGAAATTCCATTCCAAATAAAGAAAGCTTTACAAATAGAAGATATACCAAATAACAAGTATTCCTAGAAATAAAGATTGAAAGACTTGATAACAGGTAACGTTCCTTAATAATATATAAGTATATTTCTTTTATTTATTCTTGCATTCTTAAATTCTGTGCAAAAATGAAAACAACTGAATAACAATATATATGTAAAGTGAAAGTATTTTATAAATGATGAGTTAACCAAAATAACCTGAATTTCTAGCTGTTGTTCCTAATTTCTAATTTTTAAAATAAGTTCAAATACAGCAAATTATTAAGTATATTGTTTATATGAGTAAACTACTAAAAGAAAAAGTTGAATTTTTTAATATTATACTTGTAAAGAGTAATGCTTTTGAGTTTTTACAAACTAGCTTCATGCAGCTATATTTTACAAATAATGTCTCAAAATATATAATTATCTGTTAAAATAAATGCAGAATGATGTCACAGAAAGAAGCAATTTTTGAATAAAAAACAGGTGGATTCCAATGTAAATGTATAAAGGATAATAAAAGCAATTTCTGAGAGAAATTGTGCAGCTTGTTCAATAGAAATAATACTAATGGTGATGGAACGTTGCACTGGTGATGGGGGGTGTTCTTTACATAACTGAAACCCAAACACAATCATGTATGTAATCAAGGTCTCAAAATAAAATATTAAAAAATGAGAATTTGGAGACTGAAGTGACAGCAGAGTGGGTAGGGCACTTTCATACAGGAAAAAAAAGAAATAATATAAAATAGCTTGGAGAGTAGTAGGCAAAAAAATGTTATCTAACAATATAGTATTTAGTTAAGCTTGTTAAAAGTGCTCAACTCCTCATAAAACTTGATTCCTTCTTTGACTTAACATGTTTAATATATTTGATGTTAAACATCTACACATAAATTGGCTCATCTATTGATTGGTCATATGGTCACTAGTTGAAAGAAGTATTTAAAGGTTACTTACAGAATATTGAATCATGCTTTCATTAAAGGTCAATAATAATCACTAATATAATATTCCTAATGGAACAAAGGTTATCCCTAGAATATGTTGATTGAGCTCTAATTGTATTTACAAAAATTAAATATAAAACTATCTTAAGTAATTTTGCTGATACTGATAAGAAGTGGTGCAAGCAGTAGGGCAATTGCCTTACACGCACTAACCTAGGATGGACCACGGTTCGATCCCCCGAAATTCCATATGGTCCCCAAGCCAGGGACAATTTCTGATCATATAGTCAGGAGTCATCAACCCCTGAATATCATTGGATTGGCCCCCAAAACAAAAACAAAACAAACAAAAATGAACTAATAAAAACAACAACAAAAAATAAAACCAAAAAAACTATATTCTAGTACACAGCCTTTCAAATTACTTTGCACAAATACTTAGATATATCTTCTATATCTTCTAAAAGAAAATGTTTCTTACCTCAGACACCTTTCCCTAAGAAGTAAATATTATGTCTAAAATAAACCTTAATTAAGCATTATACTTGCTCATATTTGTTTAAAGACATTAAAATGAAGGAAAATGTTTGTCCATCTTACTTTACCTAGTTGCTTAGTACCATAGGAAATTAAAGGATTTGATTTATACCTTCACAACTTTTCTTACTGCCCTATTGTGCCATTGTGTTTTAAAATAGTCACTAATCATTTAAAGCTCAAAATTTAGGGGAATGAAAATCAAAGCATTTTTTTTTACAAAAGGATAAAAGGCACACTTCAAATTTAAACTATGACAACTGTATTGTAAGCAGCCCCGAGTTTAAGAGGAGTAATTCAGTTCAAAGAGCTTTAGCTGCTGAACTTTATTCTGACATTCATTACATCATTATGTGACAGGGAGTTCTACTGTAATCCCTATTTTATGGGAGAGATAGCTAATTTATTAAGAAATTGAATAATATAAAAATAGTATCCATAGTGAAGCCAGGATAGAAGATTATTAGATTTGTCCTTCAAAGTTATCTTCAAACAATACATATATAGATGTTTCCTTTAATATATTTATTCTAAAATAAAATATATACCCTATTATGTTTGCTATTCTATAGAAATAAATTATTGGCATCCTGTGTGTTATTTAATCTTAATATGTAAGACTTATTTGTATAATATTTTACATAGCATATTATAGTATAACTAAATTGCAAAAAAACCCATATACCTAATGATAAAATGAGCTAAGATATCAATAAACTCATTTTAGTTGCAAAATCTGATTTTCACCAGAATCTGGAATTCATGTTTCACATGAGAAGTTCAATTTGTCAATGACATTTTTAAAGATAGAAATGATTCACTTTATGAGTAATGCCTCCCTTATTTAGTAATTTGTTAAATAAATCAGATATTAAGAGCTAATAAAGAAAATACAAAAGGGGCTGAAGAGATAGCATGGATGTAGGATGTTTACCTTGCATGGAGGAGGGTGGTTCAAATCCCGCATCCTATATGGTCCCCTGTGCCTTACAGGAGCAATTTCTGAGCTTAGAGCCTGGAATAACTCCTGAGCACTGCTGGGTGTGACACAAAAAATAATAATACAAAAGAAGACAGTGTTTGTGAGGTGTAAAATAATTGTATGTAAAAAACAAGAGGGGAGAAACCCCCTCCTCTGGTGACCCCTGTCGCCACCCTCAGTGAGTGTGTGGACCTGGACATGCCTTCGGTTTGGAAATGTCCTTTTAAAGTGAGCAAGCACACCTGGGGGCCCAGACACTCTGATGGCCTGGGGACACCCCTCTACCCTGGGGCCCCTTTCACTGGCCCAATAAACACACAGACATAGGTTCCCTAACCTTTGGCGGGTTTGAGACAGCCCCCCACCCCGCAGTACCCCTCACGGCCTGGTAGCGAGAGGATTTGGGTGCCTGGAACTTTGGGTTGGTTTGCACCCTCCCAGCAGGACCCTCTCTACCAGCTGGTAAGTGTGTGCACCTCGGCATTCTATCTTTGGGCAGGGTTGATACCTTCCCCCCCCCCCTCTGTTACACCAGTATACCTTGGCCTTGGGCCTTTGGGCAGAGTGGTGACAGCCAACTCCGCCACCACCACCACCACCACCACAAACTGCGTGAATCACAAGATAGTCTAACTTGCAACACATAGGTCCAGTCATCTAAGACCTAACACTCAATTTCCTCAGATAATCCCACAAACCATAAAACAGGATAGCAAAACACTGAAGCATCTTGTAATCTCCCAATCATACTTAGACAAGCCATCTGGCTAAGGAAAAATAAACTCTAAATTGAATATACCTGCAAGTACCTCTAATACAATCAGCAAAACATTCCACTTTATGAAACAACCAGAAAACTCAACAGTCAAAACCACCAGGTGCAAAAAAAAACTATGGGTAAACTAAGAAATACATTAGCAGCTGAAGAAATGGAGAGAAATTCTACCAAGTTTCTAAGTCCATCAAAACACATGAGCCCAATAGATGAGGACCTAAAAGCATCATGAATACTTTTGCAAGGGAAATCAAGGAATCACTATCCTTATAGATGAAAAAATTCAACCAATTAAAGGAAGAACTTTTCGGGGCCAAGCGGTGGCGCTGGAGGTAAGGTGGCTGCCTTGCCTGTGCTAGCCTAGGACAGACAGTGGTTCAATCCCCCGGTTTCCCATATGGTCCCCCAAGCCAGGGGATCTGGGCGGTGGTGCTGGAGGTAAGGTGCCTGCTGCCTTGCCTGTGCTAGCCTAGGATTGACCACGGTTCGATCCCCCAGTTCCTATATGGTCCCCCCTGCCTGCCAGCAGCGACTTCTGAGCGCATAGCCAGGAGTAACCCCTGAGCATCACCAGGTGTAGCCCAAAAACCAAATAATAATAATAATAATAATAATAACAATAATAATAATAAAAAGAACTTTTAAAGAAGGTAAAGGAATCCATACAATTGGAATTAGAAGAAATAAAAACTTGTTTGCAAGCCATAGTAGAATTACAGAGCTAGAAAAACGCATAGAGGAACTTAAGAAAAAACTGCAAAACAATAATAACAAAGATGTCAATAACAAAGCAAGAGGCAAAATATTGGAGGAAAACGTTAAGTACCTAATGAATAAAGATAAAAGAAATAATCTACAAATTGTATAAATACTAGAAGGCGAGTAAAAAGGGAAAAGAAATGAATAAGTATTGAGGAAAATGATAGCAGAGAATTTTCCCACTTACTGAAAAAGAAAATGCTGTGGACATCCTGTGTCTCAGCAATTATCGTGGGTCAGCTCTACACAATAGGAAAGGGGGAGCATGAGTGGCTGAATATGAAATATGAAATAAATGAAACCACACAGAGAATGTGGGGTCAACGAATTTCTTGTAGGAGTGCGACAAGTTTAATTTTTGAGCAGGGGATTTATAGGCATAAAATTAGCCACAGGTGAAGAATAATTGTAATCACAAAGCCTAGTACAACAATAACAATACCTAAGTTATGGATGTGACTATAAAATTCTAAATTACAAGACAGAAGGCCACAGTTCAACATAACTCTTAGCAAGCTTGCTTTAAATGCAAAATCAGGATCAGGAGAAAATAGGATATATCTAGAAACTTGGTCTTTCTAGACTGGACTCTATTGTTTTAGAGGTTAAATGAAGGGAGGTACCAAATCCCCAAGAATGAGCTTCCCGATTTCTAAAGGAGGGTCAAAAGTCAAAATTTGTATTCTGGTTATGCCCTTGATTACCAGAAACTTCAGCTGAAAGGACATATTTGAAAAGTCAGCTTTTAGGGCTGACTATATCCAGAAAAAGAGGTTTTCATATAAACTTTGGTGCTGGAATTTCTGAGCCAAGTTATGGATAGAGGCTATTATTTTGCCTGGTATATACAAAGAAGAGATAGTCAAATACTGGCTGAATATGTAATGTTAGGTGTCACTTTGGAAATTCCTCAACCATCCATGCAGGGGAAAAGGCATCCACTGCAGGCCTTTTGAGAAACCCCATGGGGGTTAAATTAGTTCTACCCATCAGGAAAATCTGAGTATGCATCTGGTGGGCTGAGACCCCCTAAAAGCTTAAGCATGGCCTGACAAGAAAAACCCATACAAATCCAGGAGGCAGGGTCCCCAATAAAATAAACCTTAACAGACCAACACCAAGACATATGGTAATCCAAAAAAAAAAACCAACAACAACAAAACAAACAAACAGAAAAATGAAACAAAGAGAATTCTTTAAAGCAATAAGGGAGAGAAAGACCCGCAAATACAAAGTAAGGGACATAAGAATGAAACCAGACCTCCCATTTGAAAGAATTCAAGCAAGAAGAGAGTGGAGTGATATATTTAAACTACTGAATAAAATAAATTTTCAACCTAGGGTATACTACCCAGCTAAACTCTCATTCATATGGGAAGGAGAACTAAAAACATTCTTAGACAAAAAAGAACTCATAGTATTTGCGCTAATCAATCATCTCTAAATGAACTTTCCAAAGGTATTCTACACAATCCAAACCTCCAGTTGTAACAAAAACCACTCTGCCAATACACAAAAACTCTCTTTGGTGGTAATCTCCCTATGTGTCAACTATTAAATGTCAACAATTAAAAGACATCTCTGGCAGAAATCTCCTTAAATGTCCCCTATTAAAAGACACAAAGTAGAGGGATGGATCAGAAAACAAATAAAAGACATCTGCTGCTTCCAAGAATCACACCTAAAAGAACAGGATGGGCACAGGTTTATAATTAAAGAATGGAAATTGATTATTCAATCCAATTAAAAACAATAAAGAGCTGGAACAGTCATTTTTTATATCAGACCAAATTGCATTCAACCTCAAGAAAATGCTTAGAGACTAAGAGGGTCAATACTTACTGGTCAAGGGGATATTAGATCAAGAAGTACTAACCCACACCAATATTTATGTGCTGAGTGTAGAGCTAGAAAAATATATAAGGCATTTGCTCACAAATCTAGAGGAAGGAAGAAAATGTGATAGTAGGAGATTCTAATATCCACTATCACCAATATATAGATTCACCAGGCAGAAAGAACCCTAAATAAGAAATTAGGGGAAATGGGCCTAACAGACCCATACAGGGCTGTCCACTCCAAGAAAGTAGTATGTACATTCTTCTCAAGTGCACATGGAACTTTGTCTAGAATAGACGATGCCTTAGGGTATAAAGCTAACTTGCAGAAAGTTGCAAACATAAGGATAATTAGAAACACCCCATCAGACCAATATGCAACAGAGATCAAGATGGAATGTAAAAAGAAACTGTGGAGAAAAATTCAAAATCTGGAGATTAAACTACATGCTACTCAACAAGAGCTGGATCAAACAGAAAATCAAGGAATTAATAAAAAGATTCCTTGAAACAAATGATAATGAAGAGAAAAATTGTAAATGATAATGAAGAGAAAAATTGTCAAAACCTGTGAGACAGAGCAAAAGTGGTAATTAAGGGGAAACTCATAGCAATACAGGTCTACATCAGGAGAGAGGAATAGGACAAAATCAACAGTTTACAAGGACATATTAAGGAACTGGAAAAAAATAACAAGAAAGAAGCCCACACACAGCCAGAAGAAATGAAATAATAATAACCAGGGCAGAAATAAACAGCATAGAATTGAAAAAAAATACAAAAAAATATCAATGATACCAAGAGTTGGTTTGTTGAAAGAATAAACAATGTAGACAAACCGCTGTCTGGACTCACAGAAAAAAGAGGGAAAACACCCAAATAAATAGGTTTACAAATGAAAGAGGAGATATTGCAACAAGAAATTACCCCCAAGAAATCCAAGTCATCATACATGCATACTATGAACAACTGTACTGAAATGCAACTAGAGAACCCAAAAGAAAAGAACAGATTCCTAGAAAATTATCAACTTCTGAAACTGAACAAAGAGGATGTAGAAAGTCTGAATGATCCAAAAACATCTGAGGAAGTTAAAACAGTAATTAAAAACTCCCCAAGAACTTTATCTTTCCCTATTTGGATTCCTTGAATTCCCTTCTCTTTTCTGATAGCTATTGCTAGTACTTCTAGAACTATGTTGAATAAGAGTGGGAAAAGTGGGTCCAGATGATTTTAAGGTTAAATTCTATCAAACATTTCGAGAAGAATTATAATCACTTATCCTCAGGCTCTTCCAAAATAATTAAAAAACAAGAATTCTTCCTAACTCATTTTACGAGGTGAATATCACACTCATTCTCAAAGATGAAAGAGACACTGTCAATAAAGAATACTACAGACCAACCATACTAATGTAAATAGATGCAAAAATCCTCAGCAAATTCCTAAAACTGAATCTAACAATACATCAAAAAATTATACACTATGACCAAGAGGTTTTCATACCAGGAATGCAAGGATGGTTCAAATTATGCAAATCCACCAACATCATACATCACATCAACAAGAAGAAATACAAAAACCACATGACCTTATTAATCGATGTAGAGAAGGCATTTGACAAAACCTAACACCCATTCATGCTGAAAACACTCAGCAAAATACGGTTGGACGGAACCATTCTGAAGACAGTTTCAGCTATTTATGAAAAACCCACAGCCAACATTATCTATAATGGCAAAAACTGAAAGCATTTCCACTAAGGTCAGGAACTAGGCAAGGCTGCCCACTTTCCACACTCTTATTCAACATAGTTTTAGAAGTACTAGCAATAGCTATCAGAAAAGAGAATGGAATTCAAGGAATCCAGATAAAGAAAGATAAGTTAAACTATCTCTATTTTTGCAGCGTATATGATAATATACATAAAAAACCTAAGCAGCCTACAGAACTCCTAGAAACAATAAACCAATACAGAAAGTGGCTGACTACTAAATTAATACAGAAAAGATAATAGCATTACTCTATATACAAATAATAAAGTAGAGAATAAAACATTAAGGAGTGTACCCCACTTAAAATAGTTAAAATTATAAAGTACTTGGGAATCAACCTTACAAGAGTAAAAGACCTATAACATCAAAACATCAAAATTCTCCAGAAAGAAATTGAAGAGGACTGATAATGGAACAAAGACAGAGTATCAGACCAGTGGGTTAGAACAGAATATCTAGAGACATACCCATAAATATATGATCAACTGATATTTGACAAAGGATCCAAGAACTTGAAATGGAACAAAGATAGTCTCTTCAACAAATGGTGTTGGAACAACTGGATAACCACCTGTAAGAAACAAAAGATTGATCCGTACCTCACATCCTACACAAAAATCAACTCAAAATGAATTAAAGACCTGGAAATCAGACCGGAAACTATAAAGTTCATTAAGGAAAAATACGTAGAACACCATAAGACTTATATCTCTAAAAAGTCTTTGATTATGGAATGCCAATTGCAGAGTAATAACATCAAAGGTAAACAAATGGGACTACAGAATACTAAAGAGTTTTTGTATGGCGAAAGAAACATGGCTAAAACTAAAAGACAGCTAACAGAATGGGAAACAATTTTCACACTCAACACATCAGATAAAGGACTTATATCTAGGATATACAAGTACTCAGAAAGGTGAGCCCCACAAAACCCAATATACATAGATAATGGGAAGAATAAATTGATAGATGCTTCTCCAAGGAAGATCTACAGACCTGCAGATAGCCAAGAAACACATGAAAACATGTTCACCATCACTCATCATTAGAAAAATCCAAATTAAGACAACAATGAAGTACCACCGAACACCAGTGATGATGGTACACATCAAAAATAATGGGTCCAATCTGTTGGCTAGGATGTGTTAGGAAAAGGACTCTCATCCACTGCTGCTGGGTATGCTTTCTGGTCCTACTCGTATGGAAATGAGTATAGAGGGTGCTTAATAAACTCAAAATTGAGTTGCTATATGATCCCGCAAATGCATTCCTGAGTATCTACCCCCAGAATGGAAGAATATTCATTCCAAAGTATGTACGCACTCCACTATTCATCGCAGCACTCAGCACAATAGCCTAGAACTGGAACCAATCTCGATACTTAAGAATGGATGAATGGGGCCCGGGAGATAGCATGGAGGTAGGGCGTTTGCCTTTCATGCAAAAGGTCATCGGTTCGAATCCCAGTGCCCCATATGGTCCCCCGTGCCTACCAGGAGCAATTTCTGAGCATGGAGCCAGGAGTAACTCCTGAGCACTTCCAGGTGTGACCCAAAAACCAAAAAAAAAAAAAGAATGGATGAATGGATCATGAAAATCTGGTATTTATACATAATAGAATACTACATAGCAGTTAGAAATGATACAGTCATGGATTTTGCAGCAACATGGATGGGTCTCCAAAATATTATGTTAAATGAAGTAAGCCATATCATATTAACATATAGTAATCCATTAACAAATACAAAGGTCAATAGGGTAGCATCACCAAACACCATAGTTGCCAACATATAATGTGTTGAAGTGTCCAAATGAAGTGGAATAGTGGCAACACAAAGACGTGAATATCCATTATAACTTAAAGAATTCAGCAACTACAGAGGCAACAGTTTTTGAATGAACAGGTATTTAATCAACTTCTAACCACAAAAGTCTATAATAATGTCCTACCGTATATTTCTACAGAACCAGGTGCAGATTATGATTAGAAGCCTCGTCTCCCGCTGCAGTGACTACTAACAATATGCTTTAATGCCTTAATTTTACCAAGTATAAAATAACATTCAGTTTCTTTGTCCACAGGAGACCTTGGAAACAAAGGGTGGACACCTTAATTTTAAGCCTTGTAGTCTGTCGTCATGGGTACTGCATACAGTGCCCATTATGTCTTAATAAAAAATACTCTAATTAACACAATTCCTTTTGTTTATGCCTTCAGTTAAGACCCAAAGCATATAATCACTCAGACCACTTGAACTGTCAATGGCACACCACAGACCTATGCTACAGGTCCAACTCATCAAATATATTTTGACAAATAACTACGTCCTTCTTTCTTTTTTTTTCTTCTTTCTTTCTTTCTTTCTTTCTTCTTTCTTTCTTTCTTCTTTCCTTCTTTCTTTGTTTCTTTCTTCTTTCCTTCTTTCTTTGTTTCTTTCTCTCTCTTTCTTTCTCTCTCTTCTTTCTTCTTTCTTTCTTTCTTTCTTTCTTTCTTTCTTTCTTTCTTTCTTTCTTTCTTTCTTTCTTTCTTTCTTTCTTTCTTTCTTTCTTTCTTTCTTTCCTTATTTCTTTCTTTCTCTTTTTCTTTCTCTCTTTCTTTCTCACTCTTTCTTTCCTTTATTATTTCTTTATTTTCTATCTTTCCACCTCTACTTCTTTCCCCCTGTCCTTTACTCTTCTCCATTCATTCAATTCATTGCACTGTATTTAATTAATCTTTTCTCCTCTCTCTTATCTTTTGTTTTCCCCTCCTTTCTCTCTTTATATCTTAACCAATTATTTAGCTTTTCTTAACTCAATAATATATTAGGAGCTCAGACACAGCCTATAAGGGTCAACCTAAGAATAGAATACTAACGGCTGTCTTTATGTGGGCATGAGATGGTAGAGAGTAGACTCCTCTCTGATCGCCAAAACTAAATTGTAAACAAGCCATGCCCTAATTGTATATGACCCCTCTATATATTACCCCTCTTCACCCCTTCAGAAATCCTTACAGCCTCTCATCTCCGAATCCTGACCCATTATTCTTCCTTATTTAATCCTTGTTACCCTGAATTATTAGCCCAGTTGGATCAAGTTCTTGTTCCAAAAATCAACCACCAAGCTCCCAAAACCGAAAAGACAACCTCCCAGACTCACATCACATGCTTTGGCAAGAAACTACAACCAACACACCTGCTGATTCATATTTCATGGCCCTTCTTCTCACTATCCTAATCATGGACAATTGCATGTCACTGACTCATCCCAAGAAGGATCCCAGTCTAAGGACACTTCCCTCATGTGTACAATAATTTTGGAAACTCAACAAGACATGATGAAAAGCATGCCTAAGATTCCACCCACCATCCACAAGAACATCTCAAAAGACTCAATAGGGAAGCCTATATTCCAATTATGTGTTTAAAATCTTTACAATAATATCTCCTAGTCCAGAGGTCTCTAACTCAATTTTCCTGCGGGCTGCAGGAGGCAAATTTGGGGTAATACTTGAGTGCAAAATCAGTAGTAAGCCATGAATATTGGGAGTGTGGCTCAAACAAAACAAAACAAAAAAGATTCTTCTATGTCAGGGCCACAAAATGTTGTACAGAGGGCCGTTTGAGGCCCGCGGGCCGCGAGTTTGAGACCTCTGTTACTCGGTTTCTTCCCAAAGGAAAGTCAGCCTCATAACAAGAAGAAGAAGATGAAGAAGAAGAAGTAGAAGAAGAAGAAGAAGATGAGGAAGAAGAAGAAGAAGAAGAAGAAGAAGAAGAAGAAGAAGAAGAAGAAGAAGAAGAAGAAGAAGAAGAAGAAGAAGAAGAAGAAGAAGAAGAAAGAAAGAAAGAAAGAAGAAGAAGAAAGAAGAAGTAGAAGTAGAAGAAGAAGAAGAAGAAGAAGAAGAAGAAGAAGAAGAAGAAGAAGAAGAAGAAGAAGAAGAAGAAGAAGAAGAAGAAGAAGAAATATGACCCTTTTTTTAACAGAAGTTGATGGACTGTTTTTCTTTTGTTTTGCTTTTTTTCCTTTTTTTCCCCATAGTTCATGGTTTTGAATTTTGGCTTATTCTGTTTATGTAATATTGTTGATACTTCCTTATTATTGTTTATTTATGGTTTTTCTTGTTTTACTACCTTTTTCTTCTTTTTCCCCCTTCCTTCCTCTAAATGGATATTTATGACACCGAGACAGATTCCTCATAGTTTTTCTCTTTTTTCGTTGATATTTTTTTCTTTTTTCCATTTTCCTTCTTCCCCCAGATGTACCAAGGTCAGATAGTCAAATGTTCATTTGGTGGAAATAAAAAACTGATCAGACATGAAACCAAATCTAAAGTCAATGACAACAAAATCTATACCTAATCTACAACAAGCTGTACAAAAGGTGAACTAGCATCACAGGAAAAAAGGAGGGAGATGTGGGATGCATGCTGGGAACATGTGTGGAGGGAGGACAACACTGGTGGTATAAATGCCCCTCACTCATTGTCACTATGTTTCTCATATATTACTGTGAGAGCATTGTAATTCATTTAGACCACAATAAAAATTAAAAAAGAAAACTAGAGTTATATGAGATGAAGAAAAGAGATCATATGTTTAAAAGAGAACATATGCTTCTCCAAAATGATACCAAAAAAAAAAAAAAAACAAGAAAAGTAACTAGTCTCTATCGCTTATATATTACTACAGGAAAAGACACCAAAGAAATAAGCATAGAAAAGATACTATTGTGAAAATCTTTATCGTTTCTGTTAATATGAATTGAACATTTCTTTGCAACTGACATTAAATATTAATAATGGAAGAGTGGAGAGATAGCACAGGGATGAAGTAACTTTCTTGCATGTAGCTTAACCAGAATAGGTGCTTCATTTAATGAAAAACATTACCAGAAGTAGTTAGTATCTGAGAAGGGATGAGAAGGATGGTATAAATGGGGATTGGTTGAGGCGGAGGATGTTGTGTTGTGACAATTTATTATGCATGATATCTTGTCATTATACCATAGAGCCTATATTAGAGAAGTTTAAAATAAAGACAAATAAATGCTCCTGGACATTTTATTTCTAAATCCGTGCATTTATTTTTCTTGAAAAATTTTGTTTATACATGCATTCAGATCATTACATCTTACACTTTTCACAAATAGACAAACTCAATTATCTTTTTTAAGTAATTTCATTTTCATTTGATTAATATTCTTAACTCTAATTCAAACTAATTTAGCATAAACCTAAGATAAAATACTTTATAAATTAAAAAGTTTTGGGGGCAGTCAATAAAAAATTTTGCTCTTATCAAGTTTTAGAGATGCATATATAGAGATGCAGTAAGAAGTTTGAAATAATTTTTTGTTTTTGTTTTTGCTTTTGGTTTTTGGACTACACCTGGTGATGCTCAGAGGTATCTCCTGACTACGCACTCAGAAATTGTTCCTGGCATTGGGAACATATAGCATGCTGGGGATCGAACCGTGGTCCCTCCTGGGTCATCCACGTGCAAGGAAAGTGCCCTACCACTGCACTATCACTCTAGCCTCATGGATTTGTTGATATATTATTTAAGTTTTATTTTCTATAACCATAGCATTTTATATATAAATTTTAGTGGAAATAATTAATAACTTTTGTACACTTTAATTCTTTAATGAAAGAGCTTACAATTCTAGGTAAAATTTAGTTTTATTTATTTTTTTCATTAATATGGAAAGTACTTGTTAGAAAATATAAAAAAGTAAAAATATATAATTAGTTGTATGTGAATTTTATCTTAATGTGTTATTCTGAAGGTAAAACCTATACTTCAGGTATGACAAAAAAGGAATATAAAACTTTGCAAATGTTTAATCAGAGGCATTAGCACATTTTATTAATTTAATCATGGCAAGCATGGGTCAGAACAAAAATATTTCTGATGGTTTTTACAATGTTTTCTAAATAACTTATTGAAAGCTACATTTTTTGTGAGCCTGTTAAAAGTTGCTATAAGTAAAGATTTTTATATGTAGATACCAATGTGCTTCTGTGGTAATATTCTCACTACCTTTATTTTATTGGTGTTAATTGTGAATGGATTAATTTATTGATTATATTTTACTAGGTCAAATATTGTAATTACATTCTATAAAGTTCATGCATAAAGATTATTTTTTATGTTTTAATCTCTGTTTAAATATTATCAAAACAAGACTTTTACTTTATATGATTGCTTGCAGGAAAACATACTATTTCTAAAATTCTAAATAAATATTTAGAAACATATGCTAATTGAAGAGTCATAATCTGGTGCTCTTGTAACAGTTTCTTTATACAAGAGAATTTTGTGCTTTGAATAATGCTGTCATCTAATCTGGTAGAAAAAGGCAATATCAAATACATACTTTATTTAGAGAAGAAATAGCCCGTTGTTATAAAATAGCTTCTACTTAACTATAGAATAAATTCTTACTTAAATATATATTTTATATAGCACTATTTAAGTTTAAATATTGAATTATCTTATATCCATATTAGAAAAATATATATTGTCATTCTTCCACTGCATCATTTTAGAAAATGTGAATTTAGATGTAAAGAGTTTTACAAAGCAGCGTACATGTCAATAAATTGTAATACTCATTGGAAAAATAATATAAATCATAAATTTTAAATCAATTCACATTTTAATATGCCAAAAGGTGATATTGAATAAAATATGTGACAAAATGATTTTTAAATTGAATGACAGTATATAATGTATCCTGATACATATGAACAAATATTTACCAATATTTCTGAATGTAAAGCAATATTCAGATGCATAATTTATGTTTTCATTTCAAATAATTAAAAATTTAAACAGATTTAAAGTTAATGGTGATAGGATTGAGCAATTCTATAACTGGAAGGGTCTTTGCCTTGCACACAGCCAACATGGTTTTGATCCCTAGCATCTCCTATGATTCCTGAGCCTGACTGAAGTCATTTCTGAGAGCATAGACGGGGGTAACCTCTGAAGGCAAATGGGTATGACTCCAAACAAAACAAAACAAAACAAAACAAAATAAACAAACAAAATTAACAGTAATTATAAAGTAATTGTTACCCTTAAATTTTAAAAAGATTTCCTGGTGTTATAAAAGCAGAAACAGATAGTGTATCTGTGTTAGCACAGCCAATTTATATTTAATTTATTACTATTCACTAATAACAGTATACTATACTATTAAGTATACTTACTTAAAAAAAGTATACTTAAGTATACTTACTTAAAAAGTTTCATAAAATAAGTATTTGTCTTATTATTCCCTAAAATTACAGATCAATGTTTAATTCTTATATAAAAAACAGTATCTTGCTCCACAGTATATGAAATTCACTGTTTTAGTATCTTAGCTTTCTAAATGAGAAGGTATTATTAAGATACACATATTGTGATTGTAGCAGAAATACATTATAGGCAAAAATGAAAAATAATTTAAAGATATATCATGTTTTATTAGCATATCAAAGACTCAAATCAAGTGTTTCTGAAGATTACATATCATAAATTATATAAGTTATATATAATATGTATCAACAGGGATCTCTCCTATTAGGGTTTAGATTCTAGATAGAGTTAGAAGATTGAATTTGGATTAGCAGAGTCAACGCAAGTGTGCTATCTGCTGTAATATCTCTCCTGACCCTTAGAAAAATTCCTTTACTATAGAATGGTTTCTACATCTTAAATATCATCTGAGTACAATTAAGATATAAGAAATCTATTTATAAATAAATTACATATAGGTAATATAATTTAAGTATACAGATAATTGCTCACATAAAATAATAAGTTTATATTTTCAATTTAGTATTAAGATATGAATGGATGAAATCAAGTTTGGGCTAATATCTCTAAAAAAGTAAATATAAAATTTTGGTCATCTTGCATACAAATATTTTGTGTCTTCTCAATTATTCACAGAAGTATATAATTTCATTTACAATAGGTAAAACTGAAATTATTTGGACATAATTCAAACCTCATTAAAAAAACTGTATGTTCTACTTTGGATCTAGAACTGGCCACATGAAGTCTAGACTATAAGTCATTAGCAAATATAATTATGCTGTAGAAGTTGAAAATTAATTTAGAGGGGCCTTTTTCCCCCATGAGGGTTTCCACTACAATCGCATGAAAAAGTCAGAAATATTAGACAAAAAAATCTATGTAAGAGGATATTTTGAGGCACAGTGTAGATAGTATCTGTGTCTATATCTATATGTGAGTGAAAAGGTATTTCATTATCTGATCCTTACCTGGAAATGGAGATCAGCCACAGCCATGCGAGCTAAAATTAAAAAAGATTTACATGAAATTCTAGAAGTCAATTAAATATAAAACTTTGTATTTGTGGTTATTTATTACTAGGGATCAAAGAACAAGTAGAAGTATTAGATGTAGAATATGACAAATTCCTATTTATTCTTCTTACTTAAAACAGGCTAGAAATGATCATTTTATACACATGAATATGAATTAAGTCTTTATTACAATTCCTTGAACATAATATCTACATTTTAAAATTCCTCACATTCACTTTTGTCCAGACTGAAGAGATAGGGGTTAATGAATGCTCTTACCTCGCCTAGGGCTGACCCTATTTTATCTCTAGTTCGGACACCTCAATTTTTCCTGAGCACAGAGCCTAAAATAATCCTTACTTAAAATCTGACTAAAAAGAGCAAAAAATAATTGTTTAATTTTAAAATATTTTTATATGAGTTAAGAAAAAATGTTTTCTGCTTAGTTATTTCTTATTTATGTTTTCGGTCAGAGTTGGTGTAGTAGAGGACATTCCAGAGATTATAAAAGAGCAAAAAGATGTACTTGTTAATGTGCCAGATAATCAAAATCATATAAGCCAGCAACTACAAAGATTGAAGTCCTATTCCATTTGTATAGCAATTATATAAATACCACATAACTTTACTTTATTATTTTACCATCTTTAAGTAGTCAACCACATGTATAAAAAGTACTTATGGTTTATAAAACTAGAATTTACAATTTAGCTATATTCATTGACTGATACTAAATGAGCAAAGTAAAAGGTCTTCAATTTAAGAAAGAAGAAAGCATACTTATCTAATTCAAATGTGAAAATATTTAGTATGAGGTCATTTTAGGTTCATAATAAAGGTGGAAAATAGCAAAATATATATATATATAGAATAACAAAATACCTGTAAGTTTATTCTTTTTTTTTTCTCTCGGGGCAGGGGGACGGTGAAGTCAAAGAAGGGAGGGAGGAAGGGAGAGGAGAGAGGGCGAAAGCCTGGAGGAGGAGTGAGTTTATTCTTAATGCCAAAGGCTAGAATAAAATGTTTTTTTAATAAATTAACTACTTTGTTAGTTGAAAAAATTTTTTACAAACCTACCATGTGTGTTACTATAAATGTTCAGAAGTATTTTTTGAAAAGTGGGATTTTTGGACCAGAGAGATAGCATGGCTGCACGGTGTTTGCCTTACAAGCAGCGTATGTAGTATGGAAAGTAGTTTGATTCCTATATGATACACTAACCCTGCCAGGAGCGATTTATGAGTGAAGAGCTAGGAGTAATCCCTGAACGCCACTGAGTGTGACCCTCCAAACATGTGGGATTTGAAGTGAAGAATTTGTTAATTTTGCTTCTTCATAGTTGAAGCATTTCCAGGATTATTCTTTTTATGGATACTTAAAAGTATAGTAAAAGACATAGCACTGCTCTTAAAGAACTATGGAGAAGATTCTTATATATTAAACAAATAGTCACACAATAAAGAATGATGTGTGCTTAAATAATGAGCTCTGTTTTCTGCCTAAATTTTGCGCTCTTCCACATTATGAAGGTCACTGAATGTAAGTATCCTGCAACAATAAAATAAAGATGGGAAAGTCTAGATAAAGAAATGACCAGGGAACACAATGTGGGATTTGGAGAGTCAAGCTAAGAGTATATTTGTTTAAACTAGTGTAGCTAAAAAAGAGTGCAATTTTAACAGAAAAAATATACCTTGGAGATAATGAAGAATATTATTTAAAAACTAAAAGTTGAACATTTACTGTTGAAACTGTTGATTGCTGATGTTTAGATAACAAGTCACAAGCTTAGATAGATTATGAGCACCATAGTACTCGGCCATTACATTTTTATTATATATTTTGTTTTGGGGTTCACACCTGATTCTCAGGAATCACTTTTGATGGCAGAAAACACCAGGGAAACATTATTAGCAGCCAGAACTTGAATGAATGCAGGCCTTCTGTTGCAAGGCAAGTGCCCTACTATTGTGCTATCATTCCAGCACCACTGGTATTAAATCAGATTTTTCAGTCTGTGAGGATGTCATGCAAAGAGAAGATAAGTTTTTTCTTTTTTCTGATGACTTTGTTCTTTGAATAAGAGAAAGCAGTGCACTTCAGTATTGATTTTTCCTTTTCCCACATCAACAGAGCTCTCATCATCAGCACTTTGCAGCCCATAATTTAGTGCACTGTACCCTTTGCAGGAATTCTGAGCACTTATTAAAAGAATGTTACTTTTAGGACAGTATAGATAAGAATATATTGGCTTTTCAGCTGCCTCTGAGGCACATTCTACCTAAAACAAACAAATACACATACACACACACACACACACACAAAATGCATCCTTTGCTTTTGTTCTAGTAAACAATTCTGTATTGCTAAAACTGTAGTTTAGTGGATCTGAGTCAAACCTTCTTTCTACTTTTTCCTGAGTGTTGTAATCCAAGAATATGAAGATAATCTTCTTTGCCTTCATAAGTTATTTCTTTTTCTTTCACACATTGTTGAAGCCCATATTTTTTAATTAAATTATTTTGTTCTATCTATTAGGATTTTGTAGGAGTTCCCGGGAAAGAAGGATAGCAGTATCATTTCAGGACCCAGTGTTTGCAGGGCCCTTCTAATTAAGGATTTATAACAGTAGGACTGGTAGGATCACATCAAAGATGTGGCAAAACAGGGATTTGATATTGAGAGGGGCCTACGAAGTCAGTGTTTTAAACTTCTGAACCATTCTCAACATAAAACATTTTTTGATTATTTGTTTTTGGTTCTGGGACCAAACTCATTGCATAACCAGGGTTATGTACTCAGGTATAACTTTTGGTGAGGCTCAAGGATGGAATACTGGGATTGAACCCAGATCAGTTTTCTGCAATGCTAGCACCCTATTCAATGTACTATTTTTCTGGCTCTGAAGTATGTATTTAAATTACTGCAAATAAATGCCCTTATTATAGTATGATTCAAATAAATTAGATGTAGGCAGAGAATAATATTTATAATATAACTTGATTTCTGCAGTTATTTAATTTACAGTTTCACACTTTATAACTCTGAGTATGAAAAACTTAGATATCATGGACATTTACCAGTTGTCTTTACTTTTTCATTTTAGGTTACTAATTTTGTAAGTTTCAAATAAATAAGTTGTTGTATTTAGATTGCTTCAGGTTGGGAAGTCTTTTTGAATTTTTTAATCTTTTTTTAACTTTTGTATATTCTGCAACTTAAAGTTTTCAGGTATAAATATGTTACCAATGATAACAACATACAACTTACATTATGGTCTGATTTCTAGTTGAATATTATAGATTCATTTTAGTTTACATTTGGATTAATTTTGTGTTTCAAAGCATATACATCAAATGATTTTTGGAAAATAATGAATAATTATGGTCTCCAGTGCCTGACTTCAGGTAGGAGTGCATCAGCCCCAGAAGGAGGTCTGCCAGGCCTGGGGCTACAGTGGACTCTATTAAAAGCAACACTAGGGGCTACTTCCTGGTCCCCAGTGTCAATAAAAGAAAAACAGCAAAAAAAAAAAAGAAAAGAAAAGAAAAGAAAAGCTTTGCTCTGTTGCTGCACACTTCTTATAGAACACAAAACCCATCACAACAAGGAGTAAGACTTACAGTTCAAGTGTGACAATGGGGAAACAATGCAGTACAACAGCATGCATACTGAATGAAGTTGGCAGCATGATGACCGAAGAAATGGCAACCATCTAATTAACCTCTCAGATAAGGAGTTTAGAATAGAAATATGGAAGATGCTAGTAGAACTCAAAGAAAAAAAAGATCAATCTGAACAGACCACTAATATAAAAATAAGAAAACTCCAAACTAAAATAAGAGGACTGAAAAATTCAGTTGAGGAAATAAAAAACTAAGAAAAGCCTCTCCTACAGAGTAACAGCAGCTGAAAGGCAGAATTAGTGAACTGGAAGATGAGATGTATAATCACTCCAAACATCAGAAGAGATTTAAAAAAAACTCAAAGCAAATTATCAGACGATAAAAAAAATACTCAAGGAATGTGAACAGATGAAAAGAGTTATGTTTGATAAATTCAACAGAAGCAACGGAAGTTGGAGTCCCAGAAACTCAGGAAGAAAATACGAGGAAGAATCAACAGGGAAGAATATCATTACAAAGAAACTCCTAGAGAGAAAGAATGCATGCAACAAAATCCTGCATGCCAGAAGAGTACTAGGTAAAAGAGACCCAAAAGAAAGCACCAAAGTCACAATGACAAATCCCACAGATAGAGATAGAATACTGAAAGCAGCAAGATCCAAAAGGAAAATTACATTCAAAGGAGCATCCTTAAGATTTACAGTAGACATATCTCAAGAAACTCTCAATGCCAGAAGACAGTGGTGGGATATTGTGACAAGACTGAATGAAACGAATGCTTCACTTAGAATACTGGATCCAGCTGACTCATGGTCATGATTGAAAGAAAGATAGATACATAGTTTCATGGATAAGCAACAGCTCAGAAACTTTAAAGATGCAAAAACAACCTTAATGGAGAAACTGAAAGGTCTACTTTAAGACAAGAAGATCAACAGACACACTAAACTTATACACAAAGATGACATTAAATCCTATGACAATCATCTTCCTCAATAACAATGAACTAAATGCACTAATTAAGAAACACGGAGTAGCAAAATGCATCAAGAAGAGGATTCCAACCTTCTGCTGCCTACAAGAAACACACCTGAATAGTAGTTCAAGTATAGACTCAAAATCAAAGGCTGGAGAAAAATCATCCAAGCAAACAGCACCCTAGCAAAAGCTGGAATGTGGGGCCAGAGAGATAGCATGAAGGTAAGGAATTTGCCTTTCATGAAGAAGGACAGTGTTTAAAATCCCATATGGTCCACATTGCCTGCATGGGACGACTTCTGAGCATAGAGCCAGGAGTAACCCCTGAGCGCTTCCAGGTGTGACACCCCCAAAAGAAAAAAAAAAGAAAAAGCTGGGGTGGAGAGATTAATATCAGATGGCACAAACTTTAGACTCTGAAAATTTATGAGACAAAGATGGACAATTCATACTAATCAAGGGGTGTGAGCAACAGGAAGAAATCACACTACTAAATATATATTCACCCAATGAGAGACCAGCAAGATCTCTAATACAATTTTTGACAAATTTGAAAGAGGACATCAATAGTAAGACAATAATTGTGGGAGATCTCAACACAGCCTGTCAACGCTTGAAAGGTCAAACAGACTGAAACCCAACAAAAAATATACTAGACCTGAAAAGAGATCCTAGTAGAGATACATAGGACTCTCCATCCCCAGAAACCTGGATACACATTCTTCTCCAGTCTATATGGGTCATTCTCCAGGATAGACTACGTGCTGGCACAAAAATCAAGCTACCTTTGGTGATCACAAGGTGCTGGAACTCAATGTGAACTACAAAGGGACACAAAGAAAAACTTTAACAACTGGAAATTAAGCAGCCTACTATTGAACAACAAGTGGGTTCGATATGAAATAACATGGAAATATAAACGTTTATTGAAACTTGTAAGAATGAGATGCAAACAATCATATTCTATGGGACACAGCAAAAATGGTTCTGAGAGGAAAGTTTATATATTTGCAAGCACACATGAGGAAGAAAGAAGGGACATACCTGAGTGGCTTAATGATGCAGCTTATAAAATTAGAAAATGATCAACAAAAGAAACCAAAAATAGGTAGACAGAAGGATATAACAAAGCTTAGATCAGAAGTCAATAAAGAGGAAACCCAAAAATTAATCAAAAATATCAGCAAAAGCAGTTGGTTCTTTGAAAAAATAAACAAGATTGATAGACCATTGGCAAAACTCAGGAAGACAGAGAGAGAAACTTGATAACCCATATCAGAAATGCAAAGGGGAAGATCATTAAAGATATTTCAGCGATTCAAAGAGTAATTAGAAACTACTTTGAGAAGATCTATGCCACTAAACATGAGAACCTAGAAGAAAAAATAAATTCTTGGATTTAATGAATAAATAAATTTGTCAATTGAATAAGGAGGATGTAACATATGTAAACACCCCATCACTATTAGGACATTAAAACAGTAATCAAATGTCTGTCCGAAAAAAAAGCCCAGGCCTAGATGGATTCACTAATAAATTCTTTCAAAACTTTCAAGAGGAACTACTACCAAACCTGGCAAAGCTCTTTCATGAATCAATACCAAACAGCTTTTATAAAGCCAACATTACTTTGATACCCAAACCAGAGATGCTGCCAAAAGAGATAATAAAAACCAATATTCCGCATGAAATCCTCAACAAAATACTGGAAAATAGATCCAGTGCCTCATCAAGAAGATCATTCACTATGGTCAAGTAGGTTTCATCCTAGGAATTAAGGATGATTTAACATCTGTAAATCTATCAACTTAATATACAACATCAAAAAGAAGAAAAATAAAAATCATCTGATCATATCAATCGATGCAGAGAAAGCATTTGATAAGGTCCAAAAATCATTCTTGATAAAAAAAATCTCACAGCAAGATGGGAATTAAAGAAAACTTTCTAAATCTAGCTAAGGCCATCTACCACAAGCCAATAGCAAATATTATCCTCAATGGAGAAAAATTAAAAGCCTTTCCTCTAAATGCTGGTACAAGTCAAGTTTGTCCTCTCTCAAGACTCTTGTTCAACATAGTACTGGAAGTGATGCTATAGCAATTAGACTAGAAAATATATCAAGGGAATCAAGTTAGGAAATCAAAAAGTCAAGCTCTCACTCTTTGCAGATGACATGATAATCTACTTTGAAAACCCTAAAGACGACCAAAGGCTTCTAGAAGCAATAGACTCACATAGAAAGGTAGCAGGCTACAAAATTAACACACAAAAATCAATGGACTTCTTGTACACCAATAATGATAGGGAAATGGACATTAAGAAAACACATCCATTCACATTAGTGTCACACAAACTCAAATATCTTGAGTTAACTTGACCAACGATGTGAAAGACCTATACAAAGAAAACTGTAGAACCCTGCTCCAAGAAATAAGAGAGAAAAACACAGAAATGGAAACACATACCTGTTGCATCAGAACCCTTAGGATGGGTTTGGATGGTGATGGGATGAATGGAGGGACCTTTAACTGCCGTCCCAGGCCACGTGACTCCAAACCTCTCCAGCTGGTGGGTTAGCAGGTTCAGGTAGAGACTAGTAAGTCATCCACAGACAGGTTCCAAGAGATATCAACTTTATTTGCCCTGGACAACACATGTGGCCTATAATCTTAAACTCATTTAAGCATGGTCTTGCCAGCTTGCCCTGTGTCTAGCTTCTTTCAGCCATCTCTCCTCCAGCTTCCTTTTCCATTCAGGCAAATCTCCTTTTGACTGTGAGGCCAAACCTTTTCTAACCTTCCCTAAGACCCCTCCCGGAAATGGGAGGGTCTTTCTTGTAGGTAGGCTTACACAGGAATAAAGAGGGGTGGGTTACATCACCATGCTCATGGATAGGCAGGATTAACATAATTAAAATGGCAATACTACCCAAAGCATAGTACAGAATTAATGCAATCTCTCTAAAGATACCAATGTCTTTATTCAAAGAAGTGTATCATAAACTTCTAAAATTCATATTGGAATAATAAATACCCTTGAATAGCTAAAGCAATCCTTGCAAAAGGAATATGGGAGACATTACTTTCCCCTGTGGGTGCCCCTGCCCACAGGGCCATTAACTAAGATGTGGTTATTCTTTCTTAGAGGGAGTTCACGCATACACAAAGACACAAAGACAGACAATGAGACAAAGACAGAGACAGATACAAACAAAACAAACGGAGACAGATAAGAATGGGAAAAGCTTTCCAGATCCAAATCTAATTCCCTTTATTGAAACTCAAGGCCTGGCTTATAAATTTTTTGTGGGCACAGTTCCACTTGTAAATATATTGATAGGGGATTGATACAATGAACAGGCCAAATTATCCAGATAACGGAACCCATCGGCAAGTGAGGTGGAATGTACAGATAATAAGATCCATCTCCATAAGGCCGGCCATCTCAGAAAAGTCGGAATGTACAGATAATGAGGACCTCATAACTTGTACTCAGCTTCCCAGGACCAAAATTCAGTGCCTTCTTTGTTTCCGTACAAGCCATAAATCTTAAATGTTTACATTTATTTCTCAAGATTTACTGCTTTTAACAAAGTTTTGTGCCTGTCACAAGGTCCTGCATTTCAGCTAAGTTTTCTGCCTGTTATAAGAACTCCCAGCATTCTACAACTTTAAATTGTGGTACAAAACAAAAAAGCCTGGTATTTAAATAAATGCAGATTGTCATATCAGTGGAATAGGCTTGAGTACTCAGAGAATGTTCTCCAGATATACAATCACCTAGTTTTTGATAAAGGAGAAAGAAATCCTAAATGAAGCAAGGAAAGCATCTTCATCAAATTGTGTTGTCACAACGTGTTAGCCACTTGCAAAAAAGTTAACTCAGACCCAGAGTAACATCATGTATGAAGGTTAAATCTAATTGAATTAAAGACCTTGATATCAGACCTGAAAACATAGGGTATATAGAACATCATGTAGGTAAAACACTTCATGACATTGAGACTAAAGGCTCAATGAGGAGGAAACTGCACTCTCCAAACAAGTGGAAGCACACATAAACAGATGATTATATATTAAGCTGAGAAGCTTCTGAACATCAAAGGAAATAGTGCCCAAGATAGAAGAGCCACCCATTAAGTGGGAGAAAATATTCACACAATACCCATTAGATAAGGGCTAATATCCAAAATATGCAAGGCACTGAAAGAACATTACAAGAAAAAAGCATCTAATCCCATCAATAAATAGGGAGACGAAATGAACAGACAATATGACTAAAAATAAATACAAATGGCCTAAAGGCACATGAAAAAAATGCTCCACATCACTAATCATCAGGGAGATTCAAATCAAAACAATTATGAGGTACAATCTCACACCACAGAGATTGGCACACATCACAAAGAATGAGAACAAGCAGTGCTGGTGGGGATGTGGAAAGAAAGGAACTCTTATCCACTGCTGGTGGGAATGTCATCTAGTTCAACCTTTGTGGAAAGCGATATGGAGATCCCTCCAAAAACTGGAAATTGAGCTCCCATACCATCCAGCTATACAACTCTTAGGGATATACCCTAGGGACACAAAAATACAATACGAAATCCCTTCCTCACAACTATATTGATTGCAGCACTATTTACAACAGCCAGACTCTAGAAACAGCCAAGATGGCCTTCAACAAATGAATGGCTAAAGAAACTGTGTTACATATGCACAATGGAATATTATGCATTTGTTAGGAGAGATGAAGTCATTAAATTTTCTTACGCATGGATGTACATCGAATCAACTATGCTGAGAGAAGTAAGTCAGAGGAAGAGAGATAGACACAGAATGGTCTCACTCATCTATGGGTTTTAAGAAATATAAAAGGCATTTTTGCAATAATTCTCAGCAACTAAAGGGAGTTGGACTGGAAGGTCCAAGCTAGGACATGAAACTCACTACAGAGTGATGAGTGCAGTTATAGATATAAATACACTGAGATCTGTCATAACAAAGTGAATGAATGAAGGAAGTAGAAAGACTGCCTAGAGTTCAGGTGGAGGTAAGGTAGGGCGAAGGGAGATTCAGGACATTGGTGATGGGGATGTTGCACTGGTGAAGGGGGGTATTCTTTACGTGACTGATACCCAAGTACAATCATATTTGCAATCAAGATGTTTAAATAAACATATTAATAAAATATTCTGTATGATGATTTTTGTTTTACTTTGAGATCAAACCCAGCAGAGTGAAGTGTTTACTTGTAGTGTGACCTCAGGAAACACACCTGGTGGTGTTTGAGGAACCTATGTAGTTCTTCAGATTAGACAGTGGAAGACTGTGAATAAGGCATGGTGTAGCCACTCTATTACTTTTAAAGACTCAAAGGATGCTCTTTTTGATGTAATCAATCAGTAATTTAAAATTCTCTTTTGAAGAATCTGACAAAAGATGATCTTAAATTTTAGGCTTTCTAATTATATGACTTAAATCTAAAAATTATTTTTATATGTTTGTCTCAATCTATGAAGATAGAAAAGCTCAATCAAATCTCAATATTTCTTTGTTTGAGGGCTATAAATACACACAGTAAATAAAGTACTTGAGAAATGTATGTATAATATTTTATAACTTAGTATGAGTGAAATCAGCCATGAATTGCATTGGTTTCTAAAGTACATTTTTATTAAATTATCAAGACTGTTGTTTTAGTAAATTAATTTATAATGAATATTTATAAAATAATTCCTGTTTTATATGTATATTAATATTGATTATGATATACAATTTGCTTTATAAGTAGGTAATATATGTTATATATAAAATCTATCACATATGTTGATTATTACCATTTTGAATGACTTATTAAAGGTGATGCAATAACAATATAGAAACTAAAAACTCTCGCTCTTATTATGAACATATTTATATAATATATGCTTTGTTTCAATGGATATATTTTTACCTTAGAGTAAATTATAGAGTTAATTATGCATGAAAAACCATTTCCTCAATATGAATTTTACTTTTGAATATAAGGAAGAAAAAAATCACTTGGCTTGGAGTCATTATTTGGTAACATTAATTTGAATGGTCAGGATTTATTCAGGAAAGCTATTTAGGTATTAGCCTTTGTCTCTGCCACAAGATTCCTCATGACTTCCAAGCTGCACCCATTGGTGCAGGACCTATTTTTCTTGCCTCCAAGAGATTCTGAGATGGGAAAATTTCTGCTTCACAGTTGGAAAAGGTAAATAGAATTACTTTGAAGAGGCTAAAACTTTAAGAGAAATGCATTTTTCAAACAATACAAATGGTTGATTCATTAATAAAGGACTATAGTTTGATCTAATGAGACCTGGATGTGGATTTGAATATTTGTTGCTATTAAAAATAAGTTAATTATATAACAAATTGGATATATAATAATATCCCCTCTAATCCTGAGAGGTATTGGTTTGTGAAAATGAAACTTTATTGCATTGCAGATAAACATTTGTTCCACCAGATAGAATTAGAAAAAATATTTAAAAATTTCAAAATGTTCTGAAAACTTAAGTTGTTTCATATACATATAACATATATATGGCACAATCTCTGATTTGAGAAAGTTATATGACTGCTGAGATTTAGCTTTGTTATTATCTAATAATGAAAAAATTTTCTTCCAAATGGTTGTGAAATAGAAAGTACACATTAAAGGTTTAGTAAATTATCTTGCATAGAGCAAATTATCTCTTAGTCATCAGTGTTTTATTATTATTTATTAATTTTATAGAATGAATATATGAAAACTTACTCTATCAAAAACTCCATTTTAGAAAAGGAGACTCACAATGCAAAAATATAATGTTTATTTTAATAATCAGAAAAATTAATAACAGTCTTATAAATATAATGTTCAAAATAATCTATACTAAACACAATAAATGTAATAGTGTGAAATGTGATGGAGAGAGACTGCAACTGGAAGAGAGAAGACATTTGCTGCTTTTTCTCTGCCCACCTCTGCCACCCAGACAAGCTAGGGGGATATTACTTAAGATGCTGGGCCTTGTTCTGTACAGAAAAGGAAATTCATTTTTACATTTATTCGGGCCTTCCAGGTTTTTCCCGTTTCTTCTCAGAAAATAATTTCAGGAAGAGAAAACAAGTGAATTAAAGCAGGTTTTATTTGTAAATTCTAAGGGAGTGGATGAAGAAGGTAAAAAAGAGATTGAGTAGCATGCTTAAAGAGAGAGCTTAGGTTTATCCAAAATTGGAAATTGTCTCTATACACATCCCAGAAGCAGGAAGTCTACACCTCAACAGGGGGAATGAGAGCAGAATGTTATCTGGCACCATGGAGAGGGATTTCCCAACCTGATTTGTTTAAGATTTTTTACCTGAATAAGAATCCTGTTGTGGGGCCGGGCGGTGGCGCTGCAGGTAAGGTGCCTGCCTTACCGCGCTAGCCTTGGACGGACCACGGTTCGATCCCCCGGTTCCCATATGGTCCCCCGTGCCTGCCAGGAGCGACTTCTGAGCGCATAGCCAGGAGTAACCCCTGAGCGTCACTGGGTGTGGCCCAAAAACCAAAAAAAAAAAAAAAAAAAAAGAATCCTGTTGTTTACTCTCATTCCCACTGTTTATTAGCCCACATGTAACCATTAATGACCCTTAGCTCTTCACTCTTTATGAAGCCAGATTGATGTCCTCTCTCAAGCTAACTGTCAGCCAGTTCCCAAAATAAAAACATAGACTGTCCGCCTGAGAAGAAACCAAAACTCTGTTCCTATAAATCTATCATTAGTGGACTTCTATCCTTCTATGCTTGCTATCATAATCAGTTTCCGAGACACCCCCAGTCAAAGACATTTCTTGATACAGGGTGCTGTGAGTTGTTTACAGACTCCAGATGGCAAATCACAGACCAAAGTAAGTGTCCTGGAACCCCCCCCCCTACTATTTCTAAAGCATAAAAGGGGCACGTGCATCTCTTTTGTATATCTCAGATATAATCCCTTAATATCTATAACTCTTTATTGAATATCCTCAAATATAGTGACAATTTTGCCCAATGTTTTTGTTTGTTTGTTTTTTCCCCTTTGAGATATATTATATAAGCAATGCTGTTAGAAGCGTATTTTTGTATAGAATTCATGTTAGAACCAAGATACAGGGAATGTTGGACTTGATCCCTTGGCCTCAGATGCACCAACAATACCTTGTGGTATTGTTTCTCTTTTGCATAGGCACATTAAAATGGGAAAATAATACATATGCAAGAAGTTCTTATCTAATAGAGATAGGAAAACACATTTGGTAATGCAGTTAGAATTTTTCCCCGTTTTCCCTTTATTTTGATGGACTTATGCAAACAACAGAGATTGCCACTATCACACCTTTACTACTGTAATTTTTTTTAACACTTATCCTTTAAGAAAAAAAACCCAGCTTACTGAACTTAAAAAAAAAAACTGTAGTAGAATGCCTGTCTGGAATACAAGCAGGGGATGGAAAGGAGGGGGGTTGGGGGAATGTTGCACTGGTGAAGGGGAGTGTTCTGTTTGTGACTGTAACCCAACTGTAATCATGTTTGTAATCATGGTGCTTAAATAAAAAATATTAGAAAAAAAAGAATCCCGTTGTTAAATTGGTTGCCAGAGATAAGAGATAGTGTTGTGGATTGTTGATGGTCCTCTCTGAGATTCTGACCTTATCTTTTGGCTGCAGCTTCACCCAGTAAGGGTTCCCAGTCTTCTCTGGACCTGCAGAGATACCAGTGAGACTCTTATTATTAAACAAAGTAATTCCTTCATATCTCATCTTCTGGTTTTGTACTCAAGAAGTCATTATCTTGGAACAAAGGTGTGTTTCTTGCTTGCAGGGATACTTTATATTCAATTAACATATTTTTGAGAAGTCATTCTAGATTATGAAATTTATGATAATAGACTTCTTGCAAAAGAAAAGAATACATTATTCATTACAGTTGGGCTGGAAGAGAAGTGTTGTAACAAAGCTTTTGCATAAAAGTGCTGGGCTCTAGTCTAACAACAAGAACAAACTAAAGAAGTACATTACCACTTATATAGTCATGTAATGTCAAGTTTGTTGACTATGTATAATTAGCTCATATTTTCTTATTCCTTTATAAAACCATAACTTCTTGATTTTCTCAATCATATTTTAGGTTTCTGCTTGATTTTGTTTTACCTTTTTGATGCAATGCCAATCAAATTTGGTTTGCTATTTAAAGAACTGTTTGAATTTGTAAATTACTAAACTTATCAAAGATATAGTAACTTTGTTTGTACAGCACATAAATCATTGTCTTACAGTCAGCTAACCTGGATTTGATCTCCTGCACCATACATGGTCCACTGGGCACCTACAGGAATGATCTTTGAGCTCAGAGCGACAAGTAAACCTTGACCACCACTGAGTCTGGATCAAAACATAGAGGAAAAAAGTGGTTGGCAAATTTTCCTAGTCCTACTTAGAAATCTGTAAAATAAATACCATATTTTGGTTGATACTGTCATTTTTAATCAGTGATCAAGTAATAAAGTACTAAAATAATTTATTAAGATTTACTATTATCTAAGATTTTGCTTTTTTCAGAGATTTGTCTTCAATTTAAAGAAAAATATTTTGTTGCCCAAAGCAGTAAAAAAAAAACTCATAGTAAAATCATAACTTAAATATGTTAAGTAATTAAATATAATACATTATAAAAATAAAACAAGTAATTCTTTGCCTATTACACTATCTGAAATTAAAATTTTTTTAGTTTATTTGGTTGCTTTGTTTCTTTGTTTTTGCTTTCTGGGCAACACCCTATGATGCTCAGGGGTTGCTCCTGGCTATGTGCTCAGAAATCGCTCCTTGCTCAGGTGACCATATGGTTCACCAGGGGATAGGACCAAGGTTCGTCCTAGATTGGTCACGTGCAAAACTGTGCTATCGCTCAGTCCCCCGAAATTAGAATTTTTAATTCTTTTAAAAGTTTATATTTTGAGGTCTACAAATGCATACCTCAATGGGTAGAATACCCAGATATAAAAATCTCAAACTTAAGATGTTTAAGAGCTAAACCTACAAATGGCTGTCAGCATGCCTTCATTGGGCAATCAAAAAGAAGTGAAGCTCTTGACCAAATATGGTCAGTTATCACAGGCAACACCTTGCATCACACTGGGAAGAAAATTGGTAGTCATTGGTGACTGCTGTGTTTGGTGTGATAATCTCTGAGGCTAAAACCAATTAGTTGCCAAGCTCTTTTGTATCCTGTGAAGCTTAAGAGTGGTTTCCAAGGGTAACCTTTTTTGATAACACAACTAAATGATCTAATTTGGAGCTTTAAAATGGGGGAAATGAAAACATTTTTCAAAGCTTGAATAGATAAACTATTGTGCCTGAAAGAACTTAATATGTGTGTTTTATCAAAGCCAATGGTGTGTTATCAATTTGTCATGATACACTTTTTTCAGTGTATGTCCTTTTTCTGTAAAGATGGGCTTTCTTCTACCTTAAATAGCTTTAAGGACATCCTTTATTAAAACTCTTGCATGCTTATTATTGCTTTCCTTAATAGTTTTAAACCATTTCAAACCTTAAAAGCGACCATTACAATTTCTTGGACTTTACTTACATATATCTATGACTTAGTTGTTTCTATTTATGTTAGGACTACTTAGAAGATATGGGGAGTGCTAATATAAAATGAAATCTCAGAGTATGTTATTTTCTTTAAAAGGATTGAAAATGAAATTATAATTAAAATGTTAAGTTGTATAGATTTTCTTCGTTCATTTCTCCTCGGAATAGAATCAGTGAAAATAGGGAGGTGATCAAACTGTCATGTGAATGCATTCAGGCTATTAAACTATCCAAGAAAAAATTGTACCTTATTAATTTCACCCTGCCGAAAACTAATATAGCTTGAATAGTTTTTAAGTGACCACATAAATTTAAATATTTAACTTTATAAAAAGTTGAAGTTTGAAAAAAAGATGCTAGTTTACTAAATTTTCTCAATTATTTTTTCTGAAAATATACTAAATTTAGTTTAAATGACCCAAAATTTCTATCACTCTAGCTTATATGATTAGATAACCATACCATAATTAATACAGCCATGAGTTTCTATGCTTATCAATTTTACACCAAAGACAATTTAATTTTCAGACACAAAAGAGAAAAGAGCTGGAAGTTACAGCTCACCTCATGAAGCTCACCACAAACAGGGATGAGTTTAGTTAGAGAAATAACTACGTTTTGAATTATCCTAATAATGAGAATGTATGAGGGAAATAGAAAGCCTGTCTAGAGTACAGGCGGGAGTTGGGTGGGGAGGAGGGAGATTTGGGACATTGGTGATGGGAATGTTGCACTAGTGATGGGTGGTGTTCTTTACATGACTAAACCCAAACAAAATCATGTATGTAATCAAGTTGTTTAAATAAAAATTAAAAAATAAATAAAATAAAATAAAATAATTTAATTTTCAATTAGTGTTTGGAGTTTTTAAAATATACTTTGTTTGCTTTTGAGCCAACCATACACAGTTATAATCAGATCTCAGTCTTGGCTAGTTATATGATAAAATATAAATATATAATTAATTATATTTTATAATAACATGCTTGCATTTATCTTTCATGCTACAATTACTTCTCTGTGATCAATTAATTAGAGCAGAAGTAGGACAGAAATTAAGGTTTGAGACTCTTTAAACTAATTTCCAAGACCTAAAAAATTGTTTGATTTTAGTTGTTTGAATGAAACAAAATACAGAATATATGAAGACATTTAAATTATTTGTAAACGTAACATAATTTCTAATATTAAGGATAAAAATATCTAGAGTTTAGGACAGATTTCTGGTTATCAGACACAATGTAGATAATATTTAATCCAAAGTAAAAGATGTATGACATATTTTAATCTTCACTATATGATTCATAATAGGTCACAAAATAAGGATAGAAATTATGTGTATATTTAAGCACATATAGAACATTATAAAATAAAACATATTTATATATAATAGTTTATAGATAAGCAATTTAATTTATTATATTTATCATATATTCACTTATTTTTATTATAATTATTTTGTAAATACATAAACTATATCAATAAAATACAAAGTATATATAGATATAGATATAGTGACTTTGATTTATAGAAAAAAAGGGGGACTGTAAATAGATACAGAAAAATATAACTAGGTGGTATTGTGGTAGTGTGAGGGAAAAATGAGAAAAACTGGACAGTAAAAAAAGCTGCCGAAATATTATCATGCATCAAAAGAGCAAAATAAGATGATAAATATTTATAGTCACAGAAAGGATGTGAACTAGATAAGGGAAACTTGCTTGATTGCCCCAAGACCATGTGGGCATAGGAATCACCAGAGCACACGAAGTGAAGTAAAACTAGATCTGGGAAAACTCTTTGTTTTTCAAAATCTCATCAGTTTTAACCTCAATTTAGCTTATGTAGGAAAGTTTGATGTGTATAACAAAAGAGCTGTTTGACTTATTTTTTAGGGACAAGAGTTTTTAGGGTTAGTTTAACTCTTGTTTAGCACTAACTACTTTCTCTTCCACCCACCTCAGCTCAATCTTGATGTTTTGACTATTCCCTAAGAATCGAATAAAGATTTTTTTAAAGGATAACAATTTGACATAGATCTGATGCTGAGTTGCTCATAATTTGCTCATAATCTTTAATTTTTAATCTTTAGTTTGCTCATTTGCTCACAAT
>PVKC010000693.1:47186-61151 GCA_004027635.1 Crocidura indochinensis
TTTTTTTTTGACATTGGACAAGTGAGCATATTAACATAAAAGATTTATAGAAAAAGAAAAATATAAATTGTTATATACATAATTTATAAGAGAATATATTTGAAGGTAAAATTGTATGAACTAGTTTAGATCTTGTAATAGTGATCTGGGTTATCAAGGAGAGAGAGAAGGGATGATTTCATCTGATAAAGAGGGAAGAATACTATCTTTACTCTAAGAGAGAAAAAAGCAAAAATTGTAATAAATGCATATTCACTGATGTTTATATACCTGAAAATATTCCCTACATTCCCAATAAGAAATTCTACATTTTTCTAGATCATATGGGGGACAGCCACTAGAGAAAATATAAAAATAATCATGTCGAGACCATAGAGAGATTAAGTAAACCCTCATTCAATCTACAGCACTACATTTGTCCCCCAAGTGTGATCGCTGTGTTGTGGACTGTGCTCCCTTCAAAAAAAAAAGTGATAGTGTCCTCTTTAATTTTATTTTCTTTTTGGTCTGAGAGTCAAATATCTGGTACTTCATAGGGACTTTTCCTGGATCTTGCTCTGTGTGATGCTCAAGGAACCATGTGCAATGTATAGATTCTTATAGGCTATGTAAGTGCTTTCCTTCCTATACTTTCAGGAGAACATCTTCATGAATAAGGAATAAAAAAAAAGTACTGAGAAGAGGACATAGGGGCTTTACTATGGTAACATGAATTCTTTTTTAAATTGATATGTTTATTTAGTGACCATGATTACAAACATAAATGTATTTGGTTTCAATTATATATAAGTACATCCCCTTCATCAGTGAAATATCCTCACCACTAATGCCCCCCATTTCCCTCTTACCCCACATCCTGCCTGTATTCGAGACAGGCATTCTATTTATCTCACTCACTACCATTGTCATGATAATTGTCAGTGTAGTTATTTCTCTAACTGAACTCACTACTCTTTGTGGTAAGCTTCATACATGTAAACTGTATATTTACAAATAAGTGTAAATGGAATAATGGGGTAACAGAATAGACCTAAATCTAAAAATTCCCCGTTTGTTTTTTTTCTCTGAAAAGCCTCTTAATTTCTTCCTTTGTACTGTAAAATCTATAGTAGTAAAGATTTATTTGATTTGTGTTTATCTGTTTGTGGCAGGGGAGAGGTTGCACCCTATAATACTCAGTACTTACTCTTAAATCACTCTTGGCAGTGCTTAGAGATCATATTAAATGCCAGAGCTTGATTTCTGACCAAAAATGTGAATGTCTGGTGCCTTACTGGTTATGCTCTGCTCTGACCCTTCAATTAAAGTTCAGTTATTTTCTAAGCTGTTCAGGATAGTTACATAAGACCTAATGGGTCTCTTTCATTTCAACTTGTCGTTTAATGTCATAAATATTTTTGAAAATTATTTTGTATCAATTTATCTTATCAAATTCTTTAATTTTTTCTGCTTTCTGTAGAATGCTTGAGAGTCAGCAGAGACAGTAGTTGGATCATAAATCTTGGGAGATGAGGGTCTCTTTGGTTTAATGTTATTTGTGAACAATAGATTATCAGCCCTGGGATGGCCTTAGATCAAGAACTCATCATCACTGGGAAGGCATCTCCCCCCTTTTGGGCCTGGCATATAGACTAGAACAAGAAATGCAGGTAGCATGAAGCAACATGAAGCTGTTCAGAAAGATCACCATGCTCACCTGTGTTCCGGTTTAAGGCATGGCACCTTCAGTTCAGCTTGAAGGGGGTCATCATGATGATTATCCACCAGAAGGTCAAGTTACTCATCATTGTTGGGGTACTTTCAGGTCCCTGGTTCCCTGTTCAAGAACCAGATATAAAATAAATCTCATCCCAGGTGGGCTGGTCTGAAGCAGGGTAACCACATTAAATAATAAACCAAACCAGCCAAAAGTGAATCATGAAGTTGGTGGCATTTCCTCTCATGGCCTCTCTGACACGCCAAACTTAAACCTCTCTTTATTGATAAATAAAAGGTTGAGGGAAAGTTGAGTGAGAGACCAAAGTACATATCCAGGTGGATTTTTACAAATAAAATGGTTAATGGATATAAAGAGGAATTTTGGGAACACATTTTTTTGGATAAAGTCAAGGTGCCAGGGCATGCCTAAGCTTTTAGTGCGGCTCAGCCCACCAGATGTATCCTCAGATTTTCCTGGTGGGTAGAAATAATTTAACCCTCATGGGGTTCCTCAGAAAACCTGCTGCGGATGCCTTTTCTCCCCTGCATATATGGTTGAGGAATTTCCAAAGAGATGTCTGGCATTACATTTTCAGCCAGTATCAGACTCTCTCTCTTTGTATACATCAGGCAAAAATATTGGCCTCCTTCAAATAATTTGGTCCAGAAATTCCAGCACCAAAAGTTTATTTGAGAACCCCTTTTTCTGAATTTAGTCAGCTCTAAAAAAGCAAAGACAAATTTTCTCTCCTTTTCAAATTTGTCCTTTGCAGCTGAAATTTCTGGTAATTAAGGGTGTAACCAGAATACAGATTTTGACTTTTATCCCTCCTTTAGAAATAGGGAAACTCTTTCTTGGGGATTTGGTTCCTCCCTTCCTTTAACCTCTAAAAACAATAAGAGTCCAGCCTAGAAAGACCAAGCTTCTAGATATGTCCTATTTTCTCCTAATCCTATTTCTTAATTTAAAGCAAGCTTGCTAAGAGTTACCTTGAGTTGTGACCTTCTCTCTTGTAATTTAGAATTTTTAGTCATACCCATAGCTTAGGTATTGTTATTGCAATTATTCTTCACCTGTGGCTAATTTTACTCCTATAAATCCACCTGCTCAAAAATTAAACTTGTCGCACTCTTGCCAGAAACGTGTTGACCACACACATACTGCATGTGGTATCATTATTTCATATTTCATATTCGTCTGCTCATGTTACATGTTTTTCTCCTGTGGAAGGACTATGACCCACGAGAATTGCTGAGATGCAAGACATCTACAACAGCAAGGTATTTCAACTGCCTTTGTTTGAGGTAAAAACAGGGTATTCCAGCAAAAAGTAACAAAGAATGTTAGACCACATACAGATCTAATATTTGTGAGACTAAATATTGTCTCCCCACAACCTCAGTTGATTTGTCTGTCTCACCCTTGATGTCACTTTTTGTGTGTGTTTCTGTTCTGTCATACTTGGTCTTGCCTTTTTTGTCTCTCCTGTCATTGCTTCTGTCTGTTTTAGTCTAGTGGTGTTAATTACTCCTACTTTTGTGCTTATGGGTCAAGATGGCAGGTTTCTTTTTTATTAAATAATATTTATTTGACAAAAGTGAATTACAAATATTTCATAGTAATATTTTAGGCACATAGTGAAATTGAATCAGGGACATTCCTACCATCCAGTGTTGTCCTCCCTCCACCCCTGTTCTCAGCATGCATCCCATATTCCCCTCCTCAATCCCTGATCTGCTAATATAAGTTGTCCCCTCTGTATCTAGTTTGTTGTAAATTGGGTTTTAATTCTGTTATCATTGACTTGGATTTGGTGTTTAAGTATGATAATTTTTATTACTACTCAATGTTCTTACACCTGTTTGGTCTTGGTATCCTCCATTATTTTCCCCTTAATTTTTGAGGCATAACAAGATGGTTCAATTTATGTGGTTCTGTTTGGAGGGGAAAAAAGAAAAAAAAAGGGATAGTAAAAATCAAACAAGAAAGAAAAGGGAGGCGTCCTTCTAGAGGCTATAAGTATCAATTTAAGAAAAAAGGGAATATAGGAAGGAAAACATAAAAATTATACAAAAAATTAACCAAAAGAACCCAAAAGGCACCACAGCACTAAGGACAAACAATACCAAACAATACCTATGGTTTGAAATAAAAACAAGACAAAGCACACACACAAAAAAGAAAACAACAACAATAAAAAACTGTGTGCTTTATTTTTTGCATAGGCACAGTAAATATTGGGGAGATTAAAAAGGGAATTCCCTTGGCCTAAGAGATAAATGGTTTCTCTGTCCTTGGAGCATACTGTCATGGGAATAATGATAGGCTCTCTACATGCTCTTTTTCTCTTCCCTAGGTCCTTTTTTGCTGTCTGGAAACTATCCACTCAGCCATGGATGATAAAACAGGCCTTAGTAGCTAGAGATCTTGGTATTAGCACAGGTCATTGGATGGCGACTAGAGTGAAGTTTTACTTTACATTTTAAAAATTCTGTTCTAACACTGTGATTTTAATCAATCTTGGATTTTGTATAGTCTGCTTTCTGGAGGTGGAGGGCCCTATATAAGTCCATTAGACCTAGTTATTCTAATTTCTTATTTAAGGCTTTTATATCTTTGCTAGTTTTCTGTCTGAAGGATCTGTCCCGGTTTGCAAGCAAATGCCTTACATATTTTGCTGGCTTTGCATTTGGTGCATAAATTGTGACCAGAGTTAGTACTTCTTGGGCTAGTGTTCCCCTGATCAGTAGGTAGTGACCATTTTTGTCTCTCATCACTTTTTTCAGGTTGACTGCAATTTGGTCTCATATAAGAATGGCTGTTCCTGCTTTGTCTTTATTTTCCATTGGATTGAATAATTGTTTTCCACCCTGTTATTCTTAGCCTGTGTCTATCCTGTACTTGTAGGTATGTTTCTTGCAGGCAGCAGAAATCCAATTTTAGTTTTCTGATCCAACTCTCTACTATGTGTCTTTTTATTGTAGAGTTTAGTTCATTGATATTTAAGGAGATTATTGACATAGAGGGCTATTTTGCATTTGTACTGCATAGGGAGGCTGTTGTTACAATTGGGTGTTTGGATTGTGCAATTCATATCTGAGTAGTTCATTTAGATCCAGCTTGGTTAGTGCTAATAGCCTGAGTTATTTTTGTCTGACAATGGTCTTAGCCCACCCTCCCATATGAATGTTTTTCTGGGTAATGGACTCTATGTTGGAAGTTTCTTTCATTCAGTAGTTTAAATATGTTGTTCCCCTTTCTTCTTGCTTGATTGTTTCAAATTGGAGATCTGGTTTGATTCTTATGCTCCATCCTTTGTGCTTGAGGTTTTTTTCTCCCTTATTGCTTAAAGGAATTCATCTTTCTCTTTGTTTTTAGCCATTTGGATTATTATATAATAATACATAATATATTAATCAATTAATATATATTAACAATTAGTACATTAATATAATATCAAGTATATTAATAATCAATACATTGATGTAATGTATAATATATTAATAATATAACACATAATAATATTATATAATAATATCATATCTTGATATTGTTTTATTAGGGTCTATTTTATTAAGGACTCATTCTGCCTCTTGTATTTTCACTGGAGCCTCTTTCCAGAGAGTGGGAAAGTTTTCTGCTATTATTTCCCTGACTATGTGTTCTTCCTCTTTCCCTATTTCCTCCCCCTATGATATTCCTACAATCCATAAATTATTTCTTTTTAATTTTTTTAAATACCTAACATTTCCTTCCAATGCTTTACCTCTTATTGTGTTATTGGTTTCTATGACATTTTTGGCTAGTAGTTTTTCTTCAAGTTCCTCTATGCCATTCTCCAAATGTGCAATTCTGCTATTATGTCTTGCTAAGAAAATTTTATTTCCTTTAATCCTGCTTGTATGGACTCTCATATTCCATAAAATTCTTCTTTAAGTTGGCTGATTTGTTCATCTATGGATTTCTTGAACTTGTTGGCTAATGATTCCTTCATTTCCATTGCTATGGCTTTCATTGCAAATTTTGGTACTCATCTATTGGGCTCTTGTGTTTTGGTGGACTTGGAAACTTGCTAGAATTTCTCTCTATATCCCTGCTGCTATGGTCTTCTTTTGTTTACCCAGATTTCTTTGCATTTGGTTACTCAGGGCATTTTGCCTTCTGGTTTCAGCCCTATTTTGTCTCCTGTGTTGTGGAACTTGGTCCCTTCTTTGTAGTGTCCCCCTAAGCAGGAACTATAATGGGAACAATATTGCCCTCCACTAGCAATCTCCAAGTGCCAACAAGCAGCCTCTGCACTATAATCCACTCTCACTTCTCCTTCCTATACCTGTGGGAAGGTGGACAATCGCCCTCCAAGTCGCAGCCCACATGTGCCCACAATGGAGGCCTCTGTGCTGTAATCAACTCTCACTTCTCTCTCCAATAGCTCTGAGGAGTTCAAGGGTCGCCCTACAAGCCACACGTGCCCACAATGGCAGCCTCTGCATTCGCAATCCACCCTCACTTCTCTATCCTATCCTGGGGAAGTTGGAGAATCGCCTTTCAAGCCACTGCCCGCATGTGCCCCAAATGGTAGCCTCTGTGCTGGCAATCCACCCTCACTTCTTCTTATGCCTCTGAGGAGCTGGAGAATCACCCTCCATGCAGTTTTTTAAATACACTAGTAAGTATTAAGGATTAAAAAAGGTTGGCTGCCTGCCTACCAAATGCTTTCACCTCAACATTATTTTCCATTATCCCATTTTCTATGAACATAACATGTTAAAAATAAAACTAATCTTTATTTTTCCTAAGCACATACTGGCTTTTCTTCTAATTTTTGTTTGTTTTATCTTGCTTTGAGCACACCCAATGACACTCATAGTTTACTCCTGAGTTTAGAAATCTCTCCTGGATTAGGGGACCATATGGGAGGCCAAGATTCGAACCACCTGCAAGGCAAATGCCCTACTGCTATGCAATCACTCTGGTCCCTTCTAAAAATTTCACCTAAATAAACTCAATTGTTTATTAATTATTTATTAATATTCTTAAACTAATATTATAAATATTATTTCTGAACTTTTCCCAAGTGGATCTATGTACCTAAAAATCTAATGCACTAAACTTAATGCACTAAACTTTAATCCTATACAATACTTTTTTGTATTTGTGCATAGAGAAAGTAAAATTTCTGAGCTCAGATTACCCTGACTAGCTATACCAAAGTAACATATGTAGAAAAAAGTTGTGCTTGGAAACACTGGAATGAAATTATCTGACAGTCTTATTAGTCGAGATATATCAAACAAGGTTTATCCAACATAACAATAATTTTAATGATTTTCATCAGTACATAGCTAAAATGGAATAAAGTGTATATATTATATATATATATATAACAAAGAACCCAATCCTTTGAATCAGAATCACATAGAATAGCCTAGCTACTAATAGAAGCAAAAATTTGTTTGCTACACTAACTGCTAAAGTGTTCTAAGAAGTGTTTTTTAGTTTGTCTTGAGATCACTAGTGCTGTACCTTTACACCTCTAATATAGTACCTTTAAAATAAAGGTACTATTAAAGTACCTTTAAGGAACTATAAAGTACTACTAATAAAGTGTCTTTACACCTTGAAAGCATTTCAAGAAAAATTTTATTTCCCTTAGATTTTACTGATTAAAAATTAAAATTGTCCACACTGTTTTGATGTGACAGTTTTCATTATCAATTCTTATAAGCTGATTATATTTAGCAGAGTTAGATAACTAGTTGAAAGGAGATAAATATATAAATAAAAAGTCAGGCCACAAATTCTTAGATCATTTCAAGATCTCAGAAACCAGTAGAGGATAATTTCTCAAAAACAACAAATTTGTAATCCCCACACTACTGTTTTTGTGCATGATTATTGATGAGATTTATTTTCTTCATGTCATCAACAAAACACAAAATAATTTAATACTTATAAGATGAAATATAAAATAATTATATGTTTAGCTGACTTGCTTAGAAATCCAAGTTTAACATATTTCTTGTTCAGCGTTAACAAAGAAGCAAAAGAAACAGTTTATAACTTTTGACTATTTATTAGAAAGACAACTACTGCTAATGATAGAATTACTAAGCATTTACATACGTAAAATATTGTACTTCACATAAAAGCATGAAGCATGTACCATGAAACAACTTCTCTTTCAAACTAATAAACATTTTGTTGACTATACTTTTTAAGACTGACACTGTAATTACGAGAGTACTAATCTTGTAATTATCTTGTAATTACTCTAAGTAAGTACTAATCTTGTAATTATCAGAGTTATATTCTTGCATTTTTATCATAGAAGATACATTTATATTTTATTTTTTAAATAATTTTTAAATAATTAAATAAAAAATAATTTAAAGTGAGGTGACTGTTGCACAATGGATACCACATTGGATTTCTAAAAATTTAAAGTGAATTTGTTTAGTATTATATCTAAGAAATAAAGATGGGAGATAGCATGGAGGTAAGGCATTTGTCTTTGATGCAAAAGATCATCGGTTCAAATCCCAGTGCCCCATAGCATGGAGGTAAGGCATTTGCCTTTCATGCAAAAGGTCATTGGTTCGAATCCCGGTGCCCCATATGGTCCCCCGTGCTTGCCAGGAGCAATTTCTGAGCATGGAGCCAGGAGTAACCCCTGAGCACTGCCAGGTGTGACCCAAAAACCAAAAAAAAAAAAAAAAAAAAAAAAAAAAAAAAAAAAAAAAAAAAAAAGAAAAAAAAGAAAAGAAAAGAAAGTAAATATTTATAGAAAAACATAATATGGAGGATCATGTTATCTATAGTAACTTTAAGCATAATTTATATGTAGCCAATTTCACAAATATTTTGAGGATATGTAACTCATGAATTTACTTGAATCATCACTATTATAAAATTATACTTTTCCAATTCCACCTATTTTCCTTCTTGTATTTCTTTGCATTTCCTATATTTCTTTCCATGTCATAGAATACATATAGAATACACACATTTTCCTCTTGCCCGAGAACTAGACATAATAAGCAACTCATATATTGTGTCATTCTAGATTAGAATTGTTATATAAAATTTCTTGTAAGTTGATATATATTTGTACCCAGCTAGCTTATATTGAGCAATGTAGTATTTTCTTTTGCTGCTGTTTTTGTTTTGAGTTTTGGATGCATCTGGCAGTACACAGGACTAAGTTTTGGCTCTACATTTTTTTTTGTGGTGATAGGATCCTGTGTTGTCTTGGTTCCAAGTAGGTTGGCTACATTCAAAGAAAGTACCCTCTTACAACTGTTTTTCATTCATCCACTATTTCTTTAATAGTCTACTTTGCTTTAGTAAATGAGTAAATGATGTACAATAGGTAGATAAATTAAAATGATATCTGCCTAACAATAACTATTTATTTCAAGATAGACAGTACTAAAAAATTAATTGTAAACTATTTTATAGGCAGATTTGATTTATTTTTGCTAAAATATTACAGTCAGATGAATCATGTAAATATATAATTAACTTTATAAGAAATCCTTAAGTTGTCAAATGGCTGCAGATATTTTGATTTATTTCAATCATTAGTTTATGGTATAAATAACTTCATGTTTTCCAAAAACCTGATACAACAATAAATTTATAAAATTCTATGTGATTTAGAGCACACTTTCTTCCATATTTAACCAGATTAGAGTCCCAAAAATTCCACTAAATTACTTAGGTAAGGTTCACTCTGAAGGTCATAACTGGTATGCACTCCATTGTGTTCTGCTTGTTCTCTGATATGTATTTATTCATGTAATTTATTTTAATATAACTGCAAGATTTAACATTTTGTGATGGCTGAGAAGATTTCAATTCTATTTTATATACATTTTCTAAATTCATTTGATTTTGTTATTGTATACTTGGATTGCATTCATATTGTAAATTTTGTTTGATTTTTGGATCACATCCAGAGATACTCAGCGATTACTCATAAATTTGTGGTCGGAGATCACTTTTTTGTTTTGTTATTTTGTTTTTGAGAGGGGGAGGTTGGGGCCACTCTCAGTGACACTCAGGGGTTTCTCCTGTCTATGTGCTCAAAAATTGCTCCTGGCTCAGGGGACCCTATGGGATGCCAGGGATCAAACCAAGGTATGTCCTGGACTGGTTGCGTACATGGCAAAAGCCCTACCTCTGTGCATTTCAGCGCAGACGCTGTTACAGCTACCCTGCCCCCTGCCAAGTGCCCTCTGCTCGTCACCAGTTTATGCTGCTCTGCTTGAGTTACAAGGTGTCTTTCCCGGAACCCAATTCTGACTGGGACTCAAGAGAGGGTCAACCCTGGTTGGGGATATTGGTTTCGAGAGGGTCTCAGTTGGTTTTGGTACTTTAAAAAAATTTTTTTTTAGTTCAGTGGTGCTTGGGAGTGGAGACTTGGGTAGATGGGGAAGTTGAATATTAGTCTTTATAAATATTTTATTTTTACATTACTATTGTTATTTCTTGTTATTGACTCGATGTTAAAATGCCAATAATGAAAAAAAAATCCGTCTCCCAGAGATCACTTTATGAAGTACTATTGTATTTCTTGTTATTGACTCGATGTTAAAATGCCAATAATGAAAAAAAAAAATCCAGCTCCTAGAGATCACTTTATGAAGTGCCAGGTATTGAACCTGGGTCAGCTATATGTAAGACAGTTGCCCAAAGCCCTGTCTCTCATTTCATTATACCTTGGTTATTTTATGTAGTACTGTAGCTAACAGAGGCATCATTATTCAATGTATATACACACATACTATATATAGTCATACATATAATTAAATGTATTCAGAAAATATAAATTCATTATTTTCAAGGTAATGTATTTTTAAAAATAACATTGTGAAAACATTCTATATTGTTCTCCATATGTGCTGGAATAATGCATTTTTCTACCAGAAACATAAGATAATTCTTGCTTTCCAAATGACATTCCCCAATACATACAGACTCTTCTTTCCAGCCTGTTTTATTGTGCTTAGTCTCATGGTGCCTTTTATTTGCATTTTTGATAAATTATAGGGATATTTTTCATGTCTGTCAATCCATATAATCATTTCTATGAACTGTCTATTCAGCTATTCACTTATTCAACTTCCCACTTTTTTTAATAGGTTGATATATAGCTGAGTTTTGTGACTTTTTTATCTTAAGTATTTGTCAAATGTGTAGTGTGAGTTTTCTGAAAACCCCTATTATGTTTATTCATTACTTTAATAAAAATGTCTTCCATTGTACAGTTTATTAGTTATTTTTTTAATTTCCCTTCCTCTTGATGTCGAATTGCATAAAACATATAGGAGAAAATAGCATAAAATATTTTGCATATATTTCCTTCAACGATATTTATAATTTCAGGCATAATGTAAGTCAATAGCTATTCTAAGTCAATATTTGTGTCATCATGTCTCTCTACATTATCTTAAATATTTCCTAATTTGATGTTCTGCTTTTAAATGTTATAATGGGAAAACAAAAATAGAATTTGTTACTTGCTGCAAGGAATTAGCTTGAATACTTTTCAGATTATTACTGATATGTTAGTAATTACTTTTGTTGTGTAAATTTTTGTTCATGTTAATTTATGCCTGAAATTTTCTTAGATACATTTTCTGAGAAAAATAAAGTATTTTTATATTTTTCATATATTTTATTTAAACACCTTGATTACATACATGATTGTGTTTGGATTTCAGTCATGTAAAGAACACCACCCATCACCAGTGCAATGTTCCCATCACCATGTCCCAAATCTCCCTCCTCCCCAACCAACCCCCGCCTGTACTCTAGAGAGGCTCTCCATTTCCCTCATATATTCTCAATATTAGGACAGTTCAAAACATAGTTATTTGTCTAACGTATCTCATCACTCTTTGTGGTGAGCTTCATGAGGTAAGCTGGAACTTCTAGGTCATATCTCTTTTGTGTCTGAAAATTATTATTGCAAGAGTTTCTTTTATTTTTCTTAAAACCCATAGATCAATGAAACCATTCTGCGTTCTCTCTCTCTCTCTTTCTCTCTCTCTCTCTGACTTATTTCACTCAGCATAATAGATTCCATGTACATCCATGTATAGGAAAATTTCATGACTTCATTTCTATGACAGCTGCATAATATTCCATTGTGTATATGTACCACAGTTTCTTTAGCCATTCTTCCGTTGAAGGGCATCTAGATTGTGGGGCACCGGGATTCGAACCGATGACCTTTTGCATGAAGGCAAACGTCTTACCTCCATGCTATCTCCCGGGCCGGGGGTTGCTTTCTTAACGCCCATTTCTTCCTTATTACTATTGGTGTATAGAAAGGCCATTGATATTTGTGTGTTAATTTTGTAGACTGCCACCTTGCTATATGAGTCTATTGCTTCTAGTTGATTTTTGGTAGAGTCTTTAGGGTTTTCTAAGTAGAGTATAATGCCATCTGCAAAAAGCAAGAGCTTGACTTCTTCCATTCCTTCTGGATTCCTTTGATATCTTTTTCATGCCTAATCACTATAGTGAGTACTTCCAGTACTATGTTAAATAGGAGTGGTGAGAGAGGACAGCCTTATCTTGTGCCAGAATTTAGAGGGAAAGCTTTAACTTTTTATCCATTGAGGATAATATTTGTCACTGGCTTGTGGTAGATGGCCTTAACTATATTGAGAAAGGTTCCTTCCATTCCCATCTTGCTGAGAGTTTTGATCAAGAATAGGTGCTGCACCTTATTAAATGCTTTCTCTGCATCTATTGATATGATCATTTGATTTGTATATTTCTTGTTGATGTTGTGCATTATGTTGATAGATTTACAGATGTTAAACAAACCTTGCATTCCTGGGATGAAACCTACTTGATCCTAGTGGATGATCTTCTTAATGAGGCATTGAATCTTATTTGCCAGGATTTTGTTGAGGATCATTGCCTCTGCATTCATCAGCGACATTGGTCTGTAATTTATTTATTTATTTTTTTTGCATCTCTGTCTGGTTTAGGTATCAAGGTGATGTTGGCTTCATAAAAGGTATTTGGAAGTGTTTCTGGTTTTTTTCGATTTCATGAAAGAGTCTTGCCAGGATTGGTAGTAGTTCCTCTTGGAAAGTTTGAAAGAATTCATTAGTGAATCCATTTGGGCCTGGGCTTTTGTTTTTGGGCGTCTGCGTTTGATTACCGTTTTAATTTCATTAATAGTGATGTGGGTGTCTAGATATGCGACATCCTCTTCCTTCAATCGTGAAGATTATGATTCCAAGAATTTAGGCATTTCTTCCACGTTCTCATTTTTAGTGGTGTAGAGCTTCTCAAAGAAGCTTCTGATTACCCTTTGAATCTCTGCCATATCAGTAGTGATCTCTCCTTTTGCATTCCTAATACGAGTTACCAAGTTTCTCTCTCTCTTTGTTAGTTTTGCCAGTGTTCTATCAATCTTGTTTATTTTTTCAAAGAACCAACTTCTGCTTTAGTTGATCTTTTGGATTGTTTTTTGGGTTTTCACTTCATTGATTTTTGCTCTCAGCTTCAATATTTCCTTCTGCCTCCCTATATTTGGATCCTTTTGTTGAGCACTTTCTAGTTCTATGAGCTGCGTCATTAAGCTACTCAGGTAAGCCCTTTCTTTCTTCCTGATGTGTGCTTGCAAAGCTATAAAATTTCCTCTCAGTACACCTATGCTCTGTCCAATAAGTTATGATTATTTGTATCTTCATTATCATTTTTTCCAGGAACCTTTTGATTTCCTCTTTGATTTCATGTTGAATACACCGGTTATTCAATATGAGGCTGTTTAACTTTCAGGTGTTAAAGTTTTTCTTCTGTGTTCCTTCGGAATTCACAAATAATTTCAGAGCCTTGTGGTTAGCAAAGGTAGCCACAAAATTTCTATCCTCTTGATAATATGGAGATATGCTTTATGTGCCAGCATGTAGTCTATCCTGGAGAATGTCCCATGTACATTGGAGGAGAATGTGTGTCCAGGTTTCTGGGGATGAAGTGTCCTATATATATCCACTAGGCCTCTTTCTTCCATTTCTCTCCTCAGATCCAGTATATTCTTGTTGGGTTTCAGTCTGGTTGACCTATCCCGTGTTGACAAAGCTGTGTTGAGGTCTCTGCAATTATTGTGTTGTTATTGATGTAATTTTTCAGCTTTTTCAACAATTGTATTAAATATTTTGCTGGACCCTCATTTAGTGCATATATGTTTAGAAGAGTGATTTCTTCCTGCTCTACATACCCCTTGATTAATATATAATGTC
>PVKC010000694.1:0-39559 GCA_004027635.1 Crocidura indochinensis
AGATGAGCAAATAGGAGTCTTGGAAGTTGGTACCAAGCCGTGTCTTTCTCTCAGGGCTTAAAAGAATTACAACCACAAGTTTCCTGAGGAACCGGGCTTTGTGGCAGAACAGCACGTAAGCTCTTTGCTGCTTAGCAAAGCTGGAAAGATGGCAGAGAGGCTGACAAAATGGTTTCTGTCAGGCTATGGTAACCAGCATTAAATAATAGTAAAATTTTATTTTAATAGTTAGTAAATGTTTTCTTTATTCCTTTAAAAGCTTAGGTACTGAATTAGTCAAAAACTAGCAGCTATTTTTAAATTTAAAAAAAGATTTGGTATGTACTTTTTTTTGGTATGTACTTTTTATGCAATAAAGAAAATTAATATGCTTTAAAAATATTTTTCAGCCAATGGTAATGATAGTAAAAAATTTAAAGGTGAAGATAAATTGGACGGTGCTCCTTCTCGTGTACTTCATATTCGAAAATTGCCAGGTGAAGTGACCGAAACAGAAGTTATTGCTTTAGGTTTGCCTTTTGGTAAGGTGACCAACATCCTTATGCTGAAAGGAAAAAATCAGGTAAACATCTTTCAGGATTTAGAGAAATATTAACCCTCAAACTATCCCCCCAGGTGTGAATTAATTTCCCTAATAAGACAGTAGAATACCATATGTTAGTTTACTAAATGATTGTAACAGATGTCTTAATCTGATTTTACCTTGCTCTGTATGAAATGACTGTCAGGAAGTGAAAATATGTCATTAACATTTTCTTGTAACGTATTTCAATATAATTTTGAAATTTGTAAATTATGAAGTTTATAAAGTAAGCATGTTATTAAAATATTAGAAATAAATTGGGGTGTTAGCTACATTGATTTTTAATCATTTTATGAATGTTTCATGATAGCACTTGAAGATATTGTCATTAATCCTATATATTCTTCATTTAATTAGAGTTATAGCACAAAAATCTGGGCATATTAATATATAAATATTTGTGTTTGAATTTCTGGTGTTAGTGTTTAGAGGACTCCAATAAAATCACTTCTTAGATACCTTCACTAACAAGCCTCCATTTGATTTCAGATATTTTGTCTATACTGCTTTAAAAGTGATCTTGATCTCTTTTATTGAGGTTAGCAGTGTTAAGGTTTTGATACTAGATTATATTCGAATTTTATTTTCTGTAGCTTTTGTTGGGAGCATTATATTTATGTTACATGGGAAAATTGCAGTAGAAAGTATTTATGTATTCAAAGAACTAATGAAATGTTAAGTGTTAATTATATAGTTCCTTTTATATGTACTTCTACATAGATGTGCTAGTAAGAATAGAAATTACCTAAAATGGTAATATTTCTTATTAGGTTTATCAAAATGTAATTTGAAAGATTATATTCTAGGTAGTGGCGTTACAAATTAGTTGAATAGATTATACATATATTTAAGTCTATTTGAAGTGAGTTCCATAGGACTGAAATTTTTGCAATTTAAATTTTAGGCCTTTTTGGAACTAGCAACAGAGGAAGCAGCTATTACTATGGTTAATTACTATTCTGCTGTGACACCTCATCTTCGTAACCAGCCAATATATATCCAATACTCCAATCACAAAGAACTAAAAACAGATAATACATTGAACCAAGTGAGTATATATAGTTACATAAATGGCATAGAATATATTAATAATCTCAGAAATAGCGATATAAAAGTAATTTATCATTTGAGTGTTTCTATGAAGTTCTTATTTTATTATTTGCACATATTTCCTGAACTATGTCCTTAAATATTAGAAAGTATGTTCAATCTGTTACTTTTATATTCTGAGTTAGTACAGAAATTAATTTAAAATGTTAACTTCTGGAATCTTAATTTTTTTTTTTTTTGGTTTTTCAGGCCACACCTGTTTGATGCTCAGGGGTTACTCCTGGCTAAGCGCTCAGAAATTGCCCCTGGCTTGGGGGGATCATATGGGACGCCAGGGGATCGAACAGCGGTCCTTCCTTGGCTAGCGCTTGCAAGGCAGACACCTTACCTCTAGCGCCACCTTGCCAGCCCCTGTAATCTTAATTTTTATGGAAAAATATTATTGAAGATTTATTAATGACTTTTGGGAGTAAAAGTTAAGATTGAAGAAAATACAAATACATTTACCTTTTGGGATTATGATGCAGAATACTAATAGTACTGTAAATCATGTTTCCTCTCTTAAAAAGTAACAAATTTAACTAACTAGAACTACAATCAGGTTTGGGAAAGGGAGAGCAGACAGGATGAAAAGTAGCAGGTTTTGCGATTCTTATTTTAATAAGATAATTTTATAATTTAAAAAAGAAAACTACGTAGTATTTTCCTAAAGTTACAGTCTTCCTAGGCTTGTTTTAAGTATCATCATATCATTAGCTAAACCTTTCTCAAAATAGCACTTTATAAATCTGCATGTCATCTTGCCCAATTTCCGATACTTTTACAGTATAGTAATCTTATTCTAAATTTATTTATTTGTTTGTTTGTTTACTTACTTCTTTTGGATTTTGGTCACACCAAACGGCGGGGTTAGTTACTACTAGCCCTGCACTCAGAAATTACTCCTGGCAGTCTCTGGGGACCATATTGTTGGGGATCTAATCTAGGTTGCCTGCCTATCTACTGTGCGATTACTCCGGTTCCCTTTATTTGAGTTTTAGTGTATATACTGCTGAAATAATCTCTAATGTATCTATTTTACTTGTATATCATAAGTTTTTCATAATCTCTTTTCTATCAGCATTGTACTCTATATTTCTATTGATCTCTGGTTTTTAAATACTATAGCAGTGTCATTTATCATTGTTAATATTGAAAGAAATTATTTCCTTATCATTGTGTCTGTCACAGTAATAATAGGCAGGACAATAAGTTTGTTCTCGAAAAGTTAATTTTTAAAACACGTTTGGGGCCAGAGAGATTTCACTGCTGGTAGAACATTTACTTTGTATATGGCCAAACTGGATTCGATCCCGGGCATCCCATATGGTACCCCAGTCAGACAGGAATAACTTCTGATTGTAAAACCAAGAGTAAATACTCCCTTAGGATTTGGGGAGGGGGGTGTATCCCCCAAAGAATATGACAACAGTATCAAGATCAAAATACTTCATACTCCTTTGAGAATTAGTTCTATTGTTTTTCATTTAGCATTAGTCCCAAATCTTTCAAGATTGTTTTGAAGTAAATAATCAAAGAATGCTTGAATTATTTATAAGCAATGCCCAAGTCATGGCAAGTACTTAGAAATATTTGATGGAATGTAACTTGTAAATTCTATGAAGTAATAAAATAATGGCAACGTGTGTAGCTCTGTCTAGTAAAAATACTTGATGTATTTCTAAAATATTTCTCAATTTCCAGCGTGCTCAAGCAGTCCTTCAAGCCGTGACAGCTGTCCAGACAGCAAATACTCCTCTTAGTGGCACCACAGTTAGTGAGAGTGCTGTAACCCCAGCCCAGAGTCCTGTACTTAGAATAATAATTGACAACATGTACTACCCTGTAACACTTGATGTTCTTCACCAAGTAAGTACTTTGCATGTTTACTTAGAAGTTGTAATGGTAACTGATACAGTAGAAAACCAATATTCTGCTCTTGATTTCTCACAGATATTTTCTAAGTTTGGTGCTGTCTTGAAGATAATCACATTTACGAAGAATAATCAGTTTCAAGCTCTCCTTCAATATGGGGATCCAGTAAATGCGCAACAGGCAAAGCTAGTAAGTTTAGTGCTTTCTTTTGATAGTGATATTTTTCAATAGCTGATACATTATAATGAGGGAGAGCACATTCTAATAAAAAAATTGATTTCCTTGGAAATACCCTGTAGCATTTCAGATGGCAAAAATCCTTGTCATTAAGATAATAGAAGAAAGGGGCCCGGGAGATAGCATGGAGGTAAGGCGTTTGCCTTTCATGCAAAAGGTCATCCTGTGCCTGCCAGGAGCAATTTCTGAGCATGGAGCCAGGAGTAACCCCTGAGCACTGCCGGGTGTGACCCAAAAACCAAAAAAAAAAAAAAGATAATAGAAGAAAAATGTTGTATTTGACTTCTCTTTGCATGTCTGATTTAAATCAATCTCGGGTCTCTTTACTTTGCCATATTACCTACTTGTTATTCCATTATTAAGCCATTAGACAAAAGATGACTATTTTCAGAATAGAGACTATATATATAATAAAGTCCTGAGTTTTTTGCTTGATTTGGGCACAGATGTTGTGCTATTGAGAAATTAGCAGGATTGTATTTTGCACATAAAGCTGTTAAGATTTTAACAGTTTTAACAGTGGACTAGTTGAAGTGTTTTTAGATATGAATACAGTTTGAAATCTTTCAACTCATTTGGTTTAAATGGTATGCTTGGTTATTTGAATTATCCAATATTCTTCTTTTAGAAAAGTATTTTTTTTATTATTGGTTTTTACACCACAGCCAGTGGTGCTCAAGGGTTACGTCTGATTCTGCACTAAGGAATTGCTGCTGGCTGCCTTAGGGGAGCCATGGGATGCCAGGGAACAATTAGGCAGGCTGCATCAAGGCATAGTACTCTCCACAGTACTATTGATTGGCTCTATCCAATATTTAAAAAAGATTTCCTTCTAGGTCTATAGTCATCTCACTATTATTTTTGTAGTTATGTGAGGACATGTATTTTAAAAAGTAATCTGCATCATGGCTACCATTGAAAACTACATGCTTTAATTTGTAAATGCCTTTAATCTTGTGTTTGCATATAAAATTTTAATTTGTCTTTGTATTCTTTGGCATATTACCTCACTCTTTATGTTAAGCTGTTAAGATATTCGTTATAAAATATTGCTATCAAACTGTTAGATCAGCTTTGTCTTGACTTCATTTTCTTTTCACTCTTTCAATTTCAGAGTAAGAAGTCCTTTGTGTAACCCAAATTGTGTTTTATTGTTTCATTGCATTTTTATTTATTTATTTATTTATTTTTTATTTATATTTTGGATTTTGGGTCACATCAGGCAGTGCTCAGGGGTTCCTCCTGGCTCTCCACTGAGAAACTGCTCCTGGCAGGATGAGAGACTTATGTCAACTCAAGAGCCCCAGACACATCCCAGTGTCAAAAGTATGATAGGATAAAAGAACAATTCTCAATAATAGAGTTTGGGGGTGTCCAGAGAGATAGCACAACAGTAGGGTGTTTGCCTTGCACGTGGCCAGCTCATGATGGATCTGAGTTCAATTTTCGGCATCATAATGGTCCCCCAAGCCTGCCAGGAGAGATTTCTGAGCACAGAACCAGGAGTAACTGAATGCTCTCGGTTGTGGCTCCGAAAAGCCAACCTACCTCTCCCCTGCTCCCCCCAAAAATGAAAGGAGTTTGGGAAAATTTAACTCTGCTTTATTGATAGTGATAGTTGATCAAATGAAAGAGAGGTTGTGAGTGTTGTATAGCATTTTAAACATTAAGAATTAATCTGAATTAAGTTTTGGGAAAATTTTATAGCTCTTCTACATTTAATCATGTAGATAGATGTTGCACAAGAAATATCCTGAGATCATCCTGAACATAAATAACTTTGGGGAATTCTTTGTTTTTGAAAACTGGTAATCATGTTGTATATAAGTAGCTTGAATGACGAGGCCAAACAAATTCTTTCCCTATATTAGTTTTGAACTTTGGCAATTACTTTGAGTTAATTAGTATTTCCTGACCTAGCATTTTACTTTATAAGAGATTTGACAATGAGATTAACAATGGCAATTGTTAATGGGGTTTGGAGGAAAAATACAATACAGTAATCTGAATTTGTCCTTAGTCTCTTTCATATTGCAGTACCATCTCCTTAGAAGTCAATAAACACAACAAAAGGTAATGTGTTTATTGAGGATTGACATACTGTGATAATGAAAAGTCATAGAACAATTATAACTATCAAAACTGTGAAAATATTTTCATTTATTTAAAACAGAAAGCACCCTACTGTCTTTTTCTAAAGTTTTGTTTGTTGTCAGTTATTATATTGAGCACAAAACAAAACACCTTAAAAGGCTTATATAAGTTTCTATACTTTTTGAGTATAATTACTTGATATATAAGAATTATATTTTTTTATCATGAGACATATTGTGATTTTCTTTTTCATCTGGACTTAAAAAAAAAAAAAGAAAACAGTATTACAAAGCCCTGGAATGATTAAATTTAGATACTACTGCTGACTCTACTTATTTCCAGAATTGCTAAGGAGACCATGTAGTACTGGGGATTAAACCTAGACTTCCCTGCATGCAGAGCATGGAGTCCAGTCTGGTTAGTTAGCTGACCTATCACTGACCTGAGCCTTAAAATTTTCTGATTTTGTTCTTAGGAACAGCTTTTTAAAAATATCTCTTATAAATATGTATAGTTGGCATTACATAGTGGCACTTGTCTTGGATGTTCTTTGAATATGGTCATATTAGCAATGGATGGTTTCTCATTAGTGATTTCTTCTAGGAGACTATTTCTTTAGTAATACTAAAAATTAAACGTTAAAATACTGACAACACTATTTTGTGATTTATTCTAAAATTCCTAATACTTCTTTGTGCACATTTTTTGACTTTTTTTTGCCACAGCCATTGTGCTCAGAGATCATTCCTGGTAGGGTCTGTGGGATTATGGGTATGAAACCAGGGTTCTCATCATGCAAGGCAAGTATAGTGAATAAGGTGCTTACCATGCATGCATGTGACTACCCCTTCTGATTGCACATGTGGTCCCTGGATCCCTCCAGGAATGAGCACAACCAGGAGTAAAACAGGAACTTCACTATGTATGACCCAAAAACAGAAGGTGGGGGGGGGGAGGGAAGAGCTTGTATAAAAATATTTTTAGCATTATTTTGGTATGGGGACCATAGTGTAGCAGTGCTGAAAAGGGACTTTTGGTGTTGCTGGAATACTACTGTATGTGGTGCTGAGGATTCAAACACGCAACACTAGTACAGTCTCTTCTTGTACATTCTCATTGGCCTCTTAATTAAATTATTTTTGTTTTGTATTGGTGGGAGGAGGCCTGATGGAATTCAGTGTTTATTCCTAGCTTTCTGCTCAGAGTGCTTAAGGGATCATAGGTGCTGAGGATCAAACCCATGTTGACTGTGCAGAACAAATGCTTTATAACTACTGTCTTACCAGCCCAAAATTTTGTTAGTTTATACCTTGATAAATATATTCACATGAAGTTTTATTGCTATTAAGTAAAAGGTATTTTTTATGCTGTTTCACGATTTTCTCTAATGGGACACATTTTTGGTTTGATTTTGTTCTTATTTGGAGGCACATCAAGCAGTGTTCAGAGACATCTCCAGGTTCATTGCTGCAGATGGCTATCTATGACACTGAGACCAAAACAATGAACTTGGAAATCCTATACACCTTACACTTTAAGTCTGTTTTAGTTACTTTCCCTAGTAAAGCATATGACAATTAAAATATCCTACTGTTTATCTTGAGGCATTCTACTTTCAAGGGTGAGGATCTTGTGATTTGTTGTTGAAGGAATTTTGATGCTTTTGTGGGGTTATGTAACAGTATAGTTGCAATATACATAAACATGCTATACATGCTGTATTGTAAGCTGTTACCTAAATGAAACAACTATCTCAAACTGTAAGGGAAAGGTTGGGCAAGTCTATCAAGACAGGAATTCCTAAGTTTATTTTTATATTATCTTGATCATGTTTGATTATCAGAAACTCTTACTTGTATAGTGATACTGCTATGATGCTGTGACATTAGTTCTTAATTGAAGATATAAATATGTTCTTTAATTTTGAATTGTCATATACTAAATGTTTAGTCTTTTTTTCTTTCGGTTTTTTGTTTTTTGGCTTACCAGATGGCAATGCTCAGGGGTTAGGGTTACTCCTGACTTTGCACTCAGGAATCACTCCTCATGGGGCTTGGATGCCATATGGGATATTACGGATTAAATTCTCTAACTATCTCTCTGGTCCCTAAGTGCTTATTCTTTAAATGAAAAGTTAATATGACATTTCTCTCTTTGGTTTATTCCTGATTAATATCCCGTTATAGTAGAAATGGTAATATAGGAGTGAAAAAGAACCATTATAACAGCATAGTCTTTTATTTATAATAAATCTTCAGGTACATGCTTTTCTTTTTCTTTAATCCTTTGTTATGCCCTGTTAGGAAGTATATGGGAGCCATATTTTTCAAATGAAGAACATTCTGAGATTTGTAGAAGTTAAATCTAATCAATGATGACCTAATTACATATATGGACTCTAGATCCAGCACTTGCACCTTTATTCCAGAACTTACCTGAAATGACTCCAAAACTTTCTTCAGTTAGATTAATTTTTTTTCTTTTTTTTTGGTTTTTGGTTTTTGGGCCACACCCAGTGACGCTCAGGGGTTACTCCTGGCTATTGACTCAGAAGTCGCCCCTGGCCTGGGGGACCATATGGGGCACAGGGGATCGAACCGCGGTCCGTCCAAGGCTAGCGTGGTAAGGCAGGCACCTTACCTTCAGCGTCACCGCCCGGCCTCAGATTAATTTCTTGAGTTTAGAGGTTATTAGATTTGGTCCCATTTCATGGCATTACTATTGTGCATCGTAATGTTTATTTGACTCAAAGCGCCATATACAATGTGGTACCCAATAGAATTTGCCTTCTAATATTATACCACTCTTTCTACTGTCTAGCAAACTACAATAAAATTTTAATTTACTATATAAATTATTATACTATTTTGGCAGTATATGTTATATTTTTAATTAATAGTTTTAGCACATGTGATATTTTAAATTTGACCTTTCTCCCAGTACCCTTTTTAAATATATGTTTTAATTGTTGAATTTTTGTTGTCAGCGAAAAATTTTATTCGCATTCATTTAAGACTGATGATATGCTTTATTTATTCTTGCAGGCCCTTGACGGTCAGAATATTTATAATGCTTGCTGTACCCTAAGGATTGATTTTTCCAAACTTGTGAATTTGAATGTAAAATACAACAATGATAAAAGTAGGGATTATACTCGACCGGATCTTCCTTCTGGGGATGGGCAACCGGCTTTGGACCCGGCTATTGCTGCAGCATTTGCCAAAGAGACATCCCTACTAGGTATGGTTCTCACTGTCTTTACCACTGTTCTCTCATAATGCCAAATGGGAAAATGCCTGCTAAACTCCAGTAAGTACAATTATTACCCATTTTATAAGTTAAAAATTGTTAGGTTTTTCTTTCTTCTCCAGCAGGGTAGGCATATGGAGGCCGTTCAGAGACAACTTCAGTGTGTTTTAATAGTGTTAATCACATTATATGAGTTATGTTTTTCACCTCTCCCACAGCACTTTTCCAAAACAAGAAGAGCTCTATGACAAATCCTTGAATTCTTAAAATATATTTTATTTTAAACTTGATATTCCACTGTCTAGATCTAACTCTAGACATAGGGTCTCTGAGTATTTTTTAGGACTAATCAGATTATTTTTGTTTGCACTGCATAAGCTTCTACAAGGTGAATCATGCAGTTCACTGCAGAGTGGATTGAACTTCTTCCTGACTTATGATCCTTGCATCATAAGTTCTACATGTCAGGGGAAGAACACACAGATCAAACAAGAGAATAGACATCAATGACAAGTTGCTTTAGATACAGAGTATATTAAAAGAAATTTGAATAAGGCTGATGCTTGGTTAGTGGGTGGGCACTTAAGTGGTAGTGTTGTGCTGTAACTGCACACAGCACAATAAATTAAATTCAGTTGCAACCATGCTATCTAAGCTAATACATTTTTTTAGTTTGCCTGCTAGTTACAGTAAATGTGTTAAATAAACAGGTAATGGAAGTAGACATATGGGTATTTAAGTGTAATATAGCCCTTTGGTTTTGTTTACTCCTTGGTAGTGGGGGGTACGCTGGCTTAGTGTTGGTCCTAGCAATGCTCTGGAGACATTATGGTACCGAGGCTCAAACCCATATATTATCTCTGATAAAAAAGATGTACTTTAGAATTTTCTATAAAATGCGTTTGCCTTTGACAAGATTGTTTGTATTTCACCTCATGCTACAATGAATTTTACTCACTTAACATGAATGCAATGATTTGCAAATTTTATTTGATGGGTTTAAGAGGGAAGAAAGAACATTACTTGTAGGTAAAATTGCACTGTAACTGAAAGTGAACTTCTCATTTTCCTTTTACTATGTTTTGCGTTGTCATGGTTTCTGAGGTTTATGAGCTGGTTGCAGTGTTGAATTAAATTTTGAAAATAGGTTTTTATTTGTTACAATTTTGTAACAGTATTTTTTTGGTTTTTGGGCCACACCCGGTGGCGCTCAGGGGTTACTCCTGGCTATTTGCTCAGAAGTCGCTCCTGGCAGGCACGGAGGACCTGGGGAACCGGGGGATTGAACCAGGGGATCGAACCGCAGTCTGTCCTAGGTTAGCACAAGGCAAGGCAGGCACCTTACCTCCAGCACCACCGCCCGGCCCTCACCTTAATGTTTAAGAGAAGCAATGAATATAAATTATTTATTCTAATATACTTAACACATTAAGCTAAAACCATAGCTAATTATCATGACTAAAATTTTTTGGGGGGGTTCACACCCAGTATCACTCAAGTCAAGGATTACTCCTGGCTCTACGCTTAGATATTGCTCCTGGCAGGCTCAGGGGACCATATGGGATGCCAGGATTCGAACCATCATCCTTCTGTATGCAAGGCAAATGCCTTACCTCCATGCTGTCTCTCCAGCCTCATGACTAAATGTTTCAACATTTTTCTGACATCTTTTTATCATTTGCTCTAGTTTAAATTTATTCCTTCAGCTTTATCTTGCATGTGTTCTATTTGCTTTGGTTAAGGTTTGCATAGTCCTGGCTTCTGTGATCACTCCTGGTGGTGCTCAAGTGACCATATGTGATTAACCATTGTGATTGATAGAACCTGGGTCAGCTGTGTGAAAGACAGGAACCATTCTACTGTATCTCCTTCTTTGGGCTTTCATATAAATAATGATTATTTCATAGTGGTTCCTTTTTTTTTTTTTAAAGATAGAAGTTAGATGTAATATATTTAACGGTATATGGCTTTTGCTTATTATTAACTAGATTGTTAAATTCTTTTCTTTTTTTTAAATTAATATCTTTATTTCAACACCTTGATTACAAATATGATTGTAGTTGGGTTTCAGTCTTGTAAAGAACACCCCCTTCACTGGTACAACATGCCCACCACCAACGTCCCAAATCTCCTCCTCCCACCACACCCCCACCTGTACTCTAGACAGGCTTTCTACTTCCCTCATTCATTCACATTGTTATGATAGTTCTCAGTGTAGTTATTTCTCTAAATGCACTCACCACTCTTTGTGTTGAGCTTCGTGTCGTGAGCTGGACCTTCCAGCCCTCCTCTTTTGTCACTGAGAATTATTGCAAAAATGTCTTTTATTTTTCTTAGAATCCATAGAAGTACTTAGATTGTTACATTCTTAAAGAAATTGTTTTCTTATACAAGAGAAGATAATCAGCATTCATTATAAATAGCTTTTGGTTGTCAGGCATTTAGTTGTGCACTGACAGATAAACTTAAGTGAAGTAGACTATAGAAAAATATTTTGCATTTAATCTCAAGAAAGGTAAAAATTTCATGAACAGTTCATTAGAGAAACAATTTAAGGTAAAATACCTAGAAACACCAACTAGCACAAAGAGGACAGTAGTAATTAGTTTTGGGGGCCATAAGGAATAGTTTTCCCATTTGGGTAATCCTCAATGTGTTTGTGAATATGAATTCTGAATCTAGAGTCTTGCTTAGACTTCACATAGATTCATTTCTATGGAATTATTAATAACAGTTTCCTTGTAATTCATGGTATCCATGGTAGATTTTCCTTTTAAAACTTTCCTCATGAACGTTTATGATGATGCAGAATTAGCTCGAGCTTAACTCTGTGCTTTCATTATTCATTTTCCAGGTTTCTACATATTATTTAATTGATAACATGAGTAATATTCTTTTCTTAACTGTTTATTGAGGACCATATGGGGTACTGAGGGTTGAACCTAGGTGTTCTGCATACAAAGAAAACCACTGTACTATCTCTACTGTCCTGAAAATCTTTGGACTTTTATTAAAAGTTTCTAAAAAAGGTGGTAAAAATGTGGTCTGTGAGACTGGATTATACTTTTTCCTTATCCAGAAATGTTATTTTTAACTTCAAGGTGTTTGACAGATCAGCTTAATTTTTATTATTTTTATGAGCTAATTTGTCATTTCAAATGCCTATTATATATTATTAACATCTGACTTGTTGTTGTTTTTCTATTTAGCTATGGAGAACTCCAAAGTGCTTGTTTAGATATTAATGCTCATATTTGGTGTGGCTTAAGCTTTCTTCCTAATACATATTTTAGACTTACCAGTTTATGGAAAATTTATTTTTAAATTATCTGAGTTTAAAGATACTCTTTTTTTTTTTTTTTTTTTTTTTTTTTTGGTTTTTGGGCCACACCCGGTGACGCTCAGGGGTTACTCCTGGCTATTGGTTCAGAAGTCACTCCTGGCAGGCATGGGGGACCATATGGGGAACCGGGGGATCTAACCGCAGTCCGTCCTAGGTTAGCGCAGGCACCTTATCTCCAGCGCCATCGCCCAGCCCCCTAAAGATACTCATTTTTAATAAGAACACAGAGGTCATTTTTTTTTTTCTCTACAAATAATGTGGATATTCTGAGCCTTAGGAAGAATCACTTCTTGCTTTACTGTTTTAAAGTAGTTCACATAACCTTCACAGCAGTAACTAATTGTTCTTTAGTGAGTTGTGTTTTCTGGAATGATAGCTGAATCTTTTTCTGTAAAGATTTACACATGTAAGTAAACATAGGAAGATTTAAATACAGTGATATTTTAATCAGTTACTGGCATTTTTGGAACCAGTATTACACATTTTAACTGATTATACACAATAATTTTTTTTAAGTTGAAAACCATTTTTATTTGGAGCCATTGAGGATGGAGAGGGAGAAAGGGTAAGAAAGACGAGTAATGAATGAGCCATGCACTCGAAAGGTGGAGAGAGTCCTGGATACACTCAGCATAGCATGAAAGTGGGAAAGAGGCTGGTCCAGTGGAAGTGGTTTATCAGAACTTATTAACATTAGTATCACAAAAGTTGGTATATGATCCCCCACTGCTCAATTTGACTGGCTTTAGAAAAAAGAAAAGAAAGTGAGAAGGTAGGTACCTATCTCCAGAAGGGGAGATGCATGTGACATGTCCTCCAACACTACATACACATGTTGCCAGTAATTTTTAAAATACTAAAATTTGTTTCTTGTAGTGCTTGGAGGTAACTGTCTCTGCGTAATTTACTCAAGAAGGGAGACTTGATTTGTAATTAGTTAGAAACATGACATCTAAATACATAATCACAGACTATTAGTCATTCTCACACTCTATTTGAAAGAACAAGGTGATCAAAAATCTCGAGATAATAAATTGAGGCATTTTATAATGATCATTTTATCCTGCTTTAGAAGTGTAGTTAATTTATTAAGGGGTGGACCCATTGTAGGAAAATTGTTAGAAGTAATTAATTTTTCACGTTCATGTTGTCTACATTTTAAAAATGGGGACAGATACTATGTACAAAGAATATTAAAGCTTTCTGAAAGCACTTTGAATTAGTGAAAAACAGCAATCATAAGATTTAACAAAGAGAAGCAAACTTTCTAGGAGACCTGTTGATTTAAAATGATAATTGAAAACAGGTCAAGAAACATAGGAGAAATTATTTAGTCTTTAAAGAACAATTCATCTCGGACTTAGTTGCACATTGGTTGCAGATATGTGTTTTTAAGATTCCCAAGATGGTTTTATTGTGTGATGAGAGTTGAATGCGATAGTTATATAGAAAGGTTTATAATTTTAGTTACTAAATTCTAGTTATTTTGCACAGTTGTTGGTATTGGTATAACATAATATTCTTTATAGTCACTATGTCATGTTTTATTCATTCTAAGTAAATCTTCTTATAGAATATTATTTAGCTTAGCTATTAAAATGATTTTTTCTGTATCTAGATGCTTAGAATTAACAGGTACATTTTTTATAACAATCTTAAATGAAAAATTTTGGTTTTACTTTTTGGATTTTTTGTTTGTTTTGTTTTGTTTTGTTTTTTGATTAGGATTAACTCTTGGTTTTGCATACAAAATCACTCCTGACACCTTATTGGTAATTTCAGCCATTTGATTCTACATCCTCTACATAAATTGAATTTGTTCATAGTTCATTTGTTTTATCCATGTTTCAATTGTACCTTGAAGAAAATCGTTTACATATAACATTATTTCAAATTATATACATGATTATTTGACAGTGCATTTCTTAATGTCATTTAATGCCGGATCCATTTCAAGACAACAAAGAACATCTATTTGATTGTTAGGTGTCCTTATTCCTCTAGTTCTTTTCTTCCTTTCACATCCTTAGTCCTGTTGATTTATTAAAGAAATAATATCCTTTTAAAATGTTCCAGTCTAGGCTTGCCTGTTTTTTTTTTCTATAGCTAATACAAGTTGTGTTTCATCCAAGGGTAGGTATGTGTGTATTTAGGTCCAGGTATACATAACACCTTGTGCATGTATACAGGCCTACAGAGTACCTTACAGTACATGGCTAATGATGGTGCCAATGTCTGTGTGTATGTGTACAAGTGTACATAATACTTTGTAGTATATGGATGATAATAATAAATGGTGCCAGCGTACAGGGTAAAAGCTCCTATATGAAATGATTGCACATTGAGCCATCTTACCATCTGCCACTAACCTTTTTAAAATGTAAACAAGTTAATTCCGAATCTTGATTAGATACAGATACTGAAAATTAGTTTTCTTTTCTTAAATATTACTTGGATTATAATTAAATCTTGCTTTCCCTTGGAAATTTTGACTTCTTGTTGAAAATGCCTGGTGCCAGGCTGGTGTGTTTCCTAACTATTCAGAAATTACTAGTTTTTATAAGAGTGATTACTTTGATTATATATACATATATATTTTTTGGGAGGGCTGCATTCATGATGCTCATGGATTACTCCTGACTCAGGGGACCTTATAGAACTTGGGAGATTGAACCCACGACCATCCCGTGTCAGCCGCTTGCAGGGCAAATTTCCTGCCACTGTGTTAACACTCCGGCTCCTAATTATATTTCTTAATTAAAAATTTTTTACTATGTATTTTGTGGCAGAAGTATTAGAGATTCTGTGGCTTACAGTGGAATTGTCTCAAGTACCAGAACCTGGAAGTTCTTCTGGTTCTTATGAGCACAGATATTCCTCGCTTAACGACCAAGCTCCTTTTCAGTGACTTGGTTGTTAAGTGAATTGGTCGTTAAGTGAGAAACTGCATGTGCTTCTTACAGTACTATATGCATAGCACTTGACAATACTGTATTCTATATAAGTAAAATGACGAGAAAGGTTAAACTGAAAATTTCCACTTGTTTTAATTTACACACAGTACTGCAATATAGTACAAAACATAAAGTTAGTAAAGTAGGTATTCAAAGCACCAAAAACCACAGTACAGTACTGTAGAGTGTACAAGATGGAAAAAGGATATTTAAAATAAAATAAAATAATGGTGAAGAGATGTTTGTATGTGTGAGCGGTCTCTGAATAAGTAGGTTGTTAAGCGAGGAGTATCTTAAATATATATCTAGGTATAGTTAACCTTTTGCTATTCCTTAAACAAAATTATTCTGAGAGGATCAAGTATACAGAGTTGCAAGGCATCTGAGCCCAAAGTCTGCTCCTATTAATAATAATAAAATAAGGTACAATTTTAATAGATTAACAGTTTCGTAGTTTGCTATTTTTTCTTTCATTGATTTACCTAGAAAAGTTCAGATATGCAATGAATCTGTATTGTTTTAGTCATTTTTTTGTTTTAAAGTTTTATAAATAAAAACGTTTTCAGACATTGGGATAATGTGTGGATATTAGTGCTAAGTTTTTCATTGTTTAACACTGTTATCTTAGATTCCCAAGCCAAAAGAAAGTTTTGCTCATATATCCATTTAGACAAATCTAAAATAAGCATTAAAATATATGAAGTGTAGGGGCCAGAGCGGTGGCACAGCAGTAAGGCTCCTGCTTTATGCACACAGTTTGATTCTGTGGTGTCCCATATGATCCCCCAAGCTAGGAGCGATTTCTGAGCGCATAGCCAGAAGTAACTCCTGTCACCAGGTATAGCCGAAATACAAAAAAAAAAGTGAAGTTTATAAATCTTAATTTAGGCAAAGACAGATCTTAGAAAATTTAGGCCATAAAATCAAATAACTCATCTATTGCAGAAATATTTCAAAGTGAGGAACTTAATTATTTAGACATGCAGAAATTCCTAAAATATCTTTGGTATTGGTATATTTTTTATGTATCAGTAAAAATCCTTTAATCTATGTAAATAATTAGAACATACTTTAATTTTTAGTGCCTTTTTAAGAAAATGGCAACAGGAAAGACGTTTTTAATGACTTAGGACTCTGGATTTTTTTGACAGTGGTGTGAGCTGAATTTTTCACTCAAAGACGCCCCAGGCCATAAGATGCACATAGTTTTTAAAGGAGGAAAAAAAAAACATTCTAAAGCAAATGGAACAGTTTGAGGTACCATCAAGCAGGAGCTGGTGGCTTGGAACAACCATACTGCTAGGCCAAAGAAAAGCTGGTCCATAGCTGGTTAATCATATTTACCTAACTATTTTTATGTCAGAAAATTTCAAAAAAAAAAACAAGTGTTTATTTATACTTTTGTTACTATAACAATAAAATTCACAGCAGCAATCAAATAGTCTTAAACACAAGCTCTATATGTGATGGTGAAAGTGTGATAGTTAACCTGGTTGCTTTGTACCATATATGTCTGTACAGTAAAGGGATGTAACACTGTGGGTGTCAAATGGTTAGTATCTACTCTCCTCCCCTGTACTCAGGCTTCAGCTCCAGGAGGTATTTGTTCCATAAGACACAGACATTTTCCCCATCTTTGGGGGGAGTGGGGGCGGAGGAGGAGTGCATCTTATGGTATGAACAATATGGTTATTGAAACGTGCTTCTAATTCCTGAGTATTTTTTGAGCCTCTCGTGTTTGTACAAAGCACTACATTTAGTTTCTATAGCTCTGGTGAACTGTCCCCCCACCAAATCTAGGTGATCTCATAATGGCCTTTTCACAGACCCATTAAGTCAAAACTATTTTTTATGATAGTTTGAAAATATCTTATACGCTCATGTCATTAACCTACAGAAAATTTTCTCTATTTTCTCTATTATTACTAATGTGTGATCATAAAGCATTTTGTTGTAAAAATGTCTTACGTTGAATACCAATTGATATAATTCAACTAAACAAAAAAAGCATTATGCTTTATAAAAGTAGAAATGGGTTCCGAGAACCCCAAGAGATTCAGTAGTTGACAAAAAATTCAAGACAATTCTAGTAAATAAGTAGGTGATAATATTTTTATGATAAGTGAGATAAGCTGTAAGATAAGTTCACTGAAACTGACTTTCAGGGATTCAGAGGCTTTTGATATTAAGTTCTGGTAGACAGTTATAATTCTTCAGGTTCCTCCCCCCCTCCCTCACCCAGTTAGTAGCCCTCTTGCCTTTAGAATTGAAAATGAAACCAGAGCTAAACTTGAGTATGCATGAGCAGGAAGAACAGCAAATGTCTGATGGATTTCGGTTATTTAAGTCTTTTTTTGTTTAAAGGGAACTTGAGGGTAATAATGAACCTAATTTATTATTTGTTTTGTGTCATTAGAACTAACAAAGCAAAGAACTTAATGAAAGTTTTTTTTACTACAGTCAGGAAAATTACGGGACTAATTTGATACTGTATCTATTAGTCTGGAATCAGTTATTTTATTTAATTGTGGTTTTTTTTTCTGGGCCACACATGGCTATGCGCTCAGAAATCGCCCCTGTACCATATGGGACACCAGGGGATCGAATCACAGTTTGTCCTAAATTAGCCGTGTACAAGGCAAGTGCCCTACTGCTTGCACCACCACTCCGTCCCAGTTAGTGTTTTTAACTTTAGCTGAGTGCTACATGCTTTCAGTCAATGCTGTTTGTAAGCAGTGAAGAGCATTGAATGTTTAATGAAAGAGGGCATTTTCTATATAAACCGTTTTCAAAAACGCAAATGCATGTCTTAGAATGTTTCTTTATATTTAATATTGAAAAACAAATCAATTGCACTGAATATGAAGTGAATAAAAACCTGTAAAGCATGGCATCTGTAGTTATTTAACATGGAGTGGTGTAGTTAGTAAAGACAAATTGGTCAAAAGATTTCATAGTGATAAATTTAAAAAGGCATTAAATACTGCTGAACTCTACAAAATATTGTAGATACAAGGTGTGTTTGTGAAACCAGGTTAGCCATTAGTATGTTAAACTACTGCAGTCATGTGATTATTGAATCTCTGTATTTCCAAACCAGAAAAAAAAAATCTTCCATAGAAAATACGAGGGATGTCCCAGAAAAGTGATGATGGGGAGAATGCTGAAATAAACTCATGCAGAGCAGTGATGTAAATGAGAAACACATCATTACATTGATGATATTCTCAATGAAGGGATAAAGGAAATAAGGGCTTTTTAAAAGTAAAAAGTAAACAAGAGTCTAATATTTGTGATTTTTAAACTTCAGACTGCCAGAGAAAGGTTTTAGTATTTTCTGTAAACTAAGAGTAAAGACTTTGCTAAAGAATAAGATAATTGAAACTAAAGGTTACATCTACGTGGCACATAAGAAGGCTGAAAAGAAAAAAGAAGAAATAAAACATTGAACTGTGGGACAACAGTGCTAAGGGCCAATACCACCCAGGTATGTCGTGGATTAACTTATTTAGGTTCTGTGATCCTTTATCCAGAGAAGGGAAAAAAAGAACCAGATAATTCGTTTAATATTTATTGTAAAACAGATAAAACATTGAAATGGGAATTTTCAAGCATATGTTCGTACCGTTTATAACTGTGTATCCTGCTTACGTGTAGTGTGTGGTATCAAGAAATTTAGAGCCTCGAGAATAATCATAACAAAAGACCACTAGAAATAAGGAAATACTAAAACTTTCAGTCAAGGGTTTGATAGGATGACATTTTCTTGCCTGGTTTTTGGGAATTGTGTGTTTGCGAAACTAATTATTCTAATCAACTAAGCATGGAGTTCAAGCAGACAGATTTTGACAAGATTTATTAGGGCCATATGAGTGAATTAGTGATATTTAGGGTGATTTGTCCTAGGAACCGAAGAAACTTGGCCCTCATAAGCTACCTTTATTTCCAACATGAACGTATGAGTTACTGTTATGTCCAAGGTATATGTAGATTGGGCTCACTGTAAACCAAGGAAGTGAATTTTTCAAGTTTCTGACTTGAAAATGTGTTGTTATTTTTGTGCTTTGCTTTCCATAGGAAATGGAATGTTGTAATTATTTTAAAGATAAGACAGGTATGCACTTACTGCTGTTTAATGATTCCTTTGAAACCAGCTCTTGTTCTCGATCGCATTCACCAATAACTTTCTCAACGTTGCAGAAATTGACTTTGAGGAACCAGTTGGAATGGTCAGCCTTCAGCCAGATGTTGCTTAAGTTGGTGTCTGTGAATGACTTGTGTGTGTTTCGTAAAATATGCTTTATTTTAAAATTAGGGCTTCCTGTTGCAGCTGTTCCAGGAGCACTGAGTCCTTTGGCCATTCCAAATGCTGCCGCAGCCGCTGCGGCAGCTGCTGCTGGCCGAGTGGGTATGCCTGGAGTCTCAGCTGGCGGCAATACAGTCCTGTTGGTTAGCAATTTAAATGAAGAGGTTAGTAAGATCTCTTTCTGGTGTCTATTCTTTATTTCCATTTCATTTGTGAAACTTTTTCATGTTTTATTTCATTTTGCACTTGCCTTTTCTTTTTATGTACATTCATTAGTCAAAGTATTTTTCTCTATGTTTCTACTTCTAAATAAAATCTATGTACTTGTTCAGGTAATAATACTTAATTTCCTTAGATGATCATATTCCTTTATATATTTAAAATATATTTTAACCTACCTACCTTATTTTTCCTAAGAAAAATATGGTGAAAAGTACCACGGTTTGGCTTTTTATATTTTTGTTACTCTCAAAGGCAAATGTGATCCGATTTACAGGCTTTAATAACTGTAAAATAGTTTTACTCTTTGCCTTTTTTGAAAAAATTATTTGCTCGTTCATTTCATGCTTATGTATCATTGCATTTTTTTTTTTGAATCTTATTTTATGTGAACTACTCTAATACATTTTTCTTTGAAGGTTCTTCCAAAGATCTTGGCGAGGCACTCTTCCAGTCTTTCTTAGTAATTTTTTTCTTTGGAGTTATTAGTCATTGTCGTCTAAAAATATTTTTCAACTTTATTCCCTTTTACCGTCCTGTTAAATAAATTTATTGCCAATTTTTTTGTTGTACATTTTATGTCCAGTATATTTTATTTTGATTGCTATGAAAGCTGGTATGAAATGTGGGAAGTTCAGTGTATCGGTTTGATGTGTAATTTGAATATTTGTTTCATCTTAATTGGCCTCTGTTAATGCAAGCATAAAACTTATCATTTATACTGTTACCATTCACAGTTCTGCATGCTAAAATGTTTGAATCAGAGTGCCTTTGTTTTTATTTTAAGACTTTTGCCTGCATTTCATAACCAGCCATGCTTATGCAGTTAAAATTCAAAATTTTAAATCCCTATGCATGCTTTCCTTCCCTATGTTGAGATGAAATGCTGTAATTATTCTTTGATATAGATGTACTTTACCCATATTTGTCTTGGATGACTACATTTTACTCAGATTTTCTTGTACAGTACATAAACCAACCATTTTCTGACCAAATTCCTGCATTTCCTATGTACTGACCTATATTTTATTTTTTTTTTGTTCCCCAATTCCTTATTTTTTCTTCTGCATTGCTGTTTCCCTTCCCCATTTCATCCTTTTCCCTGTGTGTTCACCTTCCCTTTCCTTGTCTTTTCCCAAATGCCCATCCCCTTCCCTGCCTTCTCCTTTATTTTCCTTGTCTATGTCTTCATTCCCTGTCTCCATTCCCTATGTTCATGCTTCTGTGCTTGAACAAATGTTCCTCGGACCAACTTGCCCCAATTAACCGCCTTGAACCATGATCCATGACCACCTCACCATTCTGCGGGAACCACCCTTCGTTATGGATGATCTGTTCATCTCCGCTCTTCCTCGACTCTTCTCTCTTCTTGTCTTACGCTGCTTGCTCTTCTCTCCTTCTAAAGATGGTTACGCCCCAAAGTCTGTTTACCCTCTTCGGTATGTTATTGTTAGCACTATACTTTTATTATTGATTTGATTTTTTTGTTTTCACCTTAATTCTTATTTGTAGCTAGCACTTTGGCTTAAAGTTGAATAGTAAATCTTTTGCTGTTTTTCTTTGCTATTTAAAACTCTCCATAGACACAAAATTTATTTTAATGCATGCCGATTTATTTTGCATGGTTTTTAATTTAATGTCATTCACATAGCTTTGAGGGTTTATCAGAAATAATTCTTTTCAAAATTCACTGTTCAAAATCTTGATCTTCTTTATTCATTTGTGAGAATGATGAGTTTGAATGGTTGATCATGTTGTCTGAATGTTTCATTAATTTGTCAGGAAGATAAATCTGTAGAACTTGGGCATGAAATTAATTTTATTTTTGGATTACCTTTTCTGTGGCTCCAAATAAGGTGTTTATGGAGATGTGCAGCGTGTGAAGATTTTGTACAATAAGAAAGACAGCGCTCTCATACAAATGGCTGATGGAAACCAGTCCCAGCTTGGTAAGTTTAAATTGAATTACCTAAACATCTTTAAAACCTGACTTCAAGTATAGGATCAATCTGGTAGGAAAGGGATCATTTTGTCATTAAGAGATCATTTGTTTAAAATAGAGCTCTTAATGTCTTAAATCTGACTTACTGTGAATAGTTGTAAAAAATGAACATATTTGTGTTTTTCTGCTTATCATCTCTACTAGGTATGGTCTAGAAAAGAACTACAGCTTCAAAATACAGTAGTGATTTTTATATAAGATAGCATTATTGGTAAAGATACTTAATATTTTTCATTTCTCACTAGTCCCTGTAATAGAATATAGTGACCGACTAACACCATGTTACTTTTATTTTATTAGTATTTTTTTTGCTTTTATTTTTTTAAAGTCATCAATATTTGGTTAATGGAAAATATGTTTTAGAGCTAGAAAATACCGAATTCTTTACTAAATTAAAATTATGTGCTCAAATAACCATTAGTAAACTTCTGTGATCTTAAAATCTAGTTAAGTAAAAGATATCTAACTTGAAGTCATACACAAAATCAAATCATAAATATACAGATTATAGCTGTGATGAAACAAAAAAAATACCATTTTATTCTTAGTTTTTATTTTTTGTGTGTTTATGGAGATTAATATGAATGATGGTACCACAGAATAGTTTTATTCATATTGTTGTTTCTGAAGTTAGCTATGTTGGTGTAATACTGGTATAATTTTGCGTTTTTGTACTATGAGACTCAACAAGCTAACAACTTGATATTCTGGGCCTTTTATCCATTGAGTAAGATAGAAACAAGGTTTATTAACTAGCATAAGTGAGTACGATTAATGCTTATGCCTTGCATATAACTGACTTTAGATACGTCATGATAACTGGCAAATGTTGATTAATCACGAACCCTCTACCCCCAAAAAATAAAAACACAAAAGTTGGACTTTTAGTCATACTAGTTACTGTGATAATTCATACATAAAACTTGGCTTTTCAGTGTATAAGATGAAGATATGTATCCTTAAAGACATTTAAAAGTGCTGATATCAAGGGCCAAGTCATTGCCTTTGTTTTTATGTGCATTGTACAATCTTTCACAGTATTTTTATTGGTTAACAAGCATTGCTAGACACGAAGTTCCTAAGTATTTGAAATAGACTTTGTCTTAATTATTCTGAATGTATAATTCTTAGATTATATGTACTGGCAAACAATTTGTGATTGCTACTAGGTTAGATTTTTATTATGTGACACAATTACGTGTGCTTGTACTTGCCACAAACATAAACAGCACTAGGATGAATTTTTTTTTTTTTTTTTTTTTTGGTTTTTGGTTTTTGGTTTTTGGGTCACACCCGACAGTGCTCAGGGGTTACTCCTGGCTCCATGCTCAGAAATTGCTCCTGGCAGGCACGGGGGACCATATGGGGCACCGGGATTCGAACCGATGACCTTTTGCATGAAAGGCAAACGCCTTACCTCCATGCTATCTCCCGGGCCCCAGGATGAATTATTTAAAACATTTTATTTTAGGTTCTGTCGTAATATTTTTCTTGTTCTCATGGGAGTCTGTTTAGAAAATCTATTTGACCTTGAACAATTTTAGGTATTAGGAGTTCTGAGCTCTGCAGAGTCAAAGATTCACATTTAACTTTCTGTTATCTAAAATGTTTTAAAGTCTTGGTCTAGAGTTGGTTGTGTTTTATTATTTCATAATGTAAGTCAAGAGAAAAGATGTTAAGAAATCATAAGAAAGGGATTTTACATTTAGTATATTAGTACTTTGTGTTTACATTGTTTATAGAATGAATCCATATAAAAGTAGACCTCTATTGTTTAACTCAGTGTTACTGAGACTTCAATAATAAATGCAGTATATATATAAACAGAAGATTGTGTGCCTAGAGACAGTGAGAAAATTTAAGAGAATAGTGTATGTTAAGTCTCTAAAAACATTAGTGTGGATGCAGTTGTGGCAAATCTTCAGAGAACACACTAAATCATTTCAAATGAGATTTTGAAGTGCGCAAACCAGTTAATATGTTTATAGCATTCTAAAGACATTCTGTCAAAACACTTTTGCATATTCCTCATTTGTATACGATTTTCATTGTTACATATTTTTAAATTCTCATTAAACTAACTTTTTGTTAAGAACTTTACACATTTTAGTTTCTAGGCAGGCACATGCAGAATTTAAAACTTAAGATTTATTACTAAAGCTTGCTTACAGTTTAGTGTCATCATTTTTTAATAAATGTTCTATGTGAACTTTAAAATGTGTGTTGGGTGCAGAACAGCAGTGTAATTTTGATAAGGCAACTGTTTTGAATCATATCTGTTAGTCTTGGTTTGACAAATTATTTAAGATATATCCCAATATGATTTGAGGCCATTTTTTTTTTTTTTTGGTTAGACACATTCTTAAACTTTTAATCTATTAAATTTAGTCAAAATATTTAACCACTTATTTAAACTTTTAATGAGTACAGATTTTTTTTTTTTTTTTTTTTTTGGTTTTTGGGCCACACCCAGTGACACTCAGGGGTTACTCCTGGCTATGCACTCAGAAGTCGCTCCTGGCTTGGGGGAATCGAACCGTGGTCCGTCCTAGTCTAGCGCAGGCAAGGCAGGCACCTTACCTCCAGCGCCACCACCCGGCAATGAATAAAGATTTGTTTTGGTTGCTAATTGTTACTTTTTCATATTCGTTTACTTTCAGCCATTCTGTATTCATACTTTGCTTTTGATATGACAACTATATATTAAAATTGCATTTTAAAATGCTATTCAAACTTTGCAAGTTTGAATTGAAACTTTCTTGAAGCTTTGGAGAAATAGTACATGAGGCAACCAAAAGTAATAATTGAGTATAAATAAATGGGTATGATCTCAAAACATCATTCTTTGATACTTTAAAAATTCATTTAAAAATGACGTCTGTTAAATAGGTTAGTGTTTTTCGCCTATTATCTGTCAGTGGATATGAAAAGATTGGATACTGTTATTACAAAGGCAGTTGAAAGATAAAAGTTTTATCGATGAATAATAACAATAATAAGCTTATTCAGCATATAAACCTGAAAATCAGAAATGTATATGAAATTTAAACTTATAAATTAAAGAAAATTAAATTATTAAAAATAAGAACTGTTAGAGTTCTGTGTAAAACTTAATTTTGATTATATTTTTCTTAGGCTTTTACAGCGTTTTCCTTCGATTTTATTTGGGTACATATGACAATATGTAATAGATTAGGGTATCTGTCAAATTTTGTATGCAATCTATTTAAAATCACGGGAATAGAATTTCTCTTTTTTTTCTTCTCTTCCACATTGCCTTTTGTTTGGGGGCCACACCAAATTGTGTCAGGGAAGAAAGGGGCGGGGACCATATTGAATGGGGCTCAGCCACATGCAAACACTTCAACCTCTGTACTGTACTATCACTTCTTCCTTTCTCTTTTGTTAATGCTTTGAGTGATCAAATAATAGGATCTGTTTAGCTTTTAGTATTAAATCTTCAGGAATAACCTGTTTTAATTATTTTGAATAGTGAATGAAATACAGCCTTTCTTAACTTGGTTAAGAGAGAGAACTCATTGGTTTAAGTACATGTAGGAGGCTGGGATTCGATTATCTAGCACTGCAAGTTTTCTTGGGCAAAGCCTGGTGTAACTCAGAAACCAATAGGGTGGGAAGGATGAAGAGTAGGAGGGAAGGGAGATAGTTATAAATAGAACATCTTCGGGCCCGGAGAGATAGCACAGCGGCGTTTGCCTTGCAGCTGATCCAGGACCAAAGGTGGTTGGTTCGAATCCCGGTGTCCAATAGGGTCCCCCGTGCCTGCCAGGAGCTATATCTGAGCAGACAGCCAGGAGTAACCCCTGAGCACTGCTGGGTGTGGCCCCCCCAAAAAAAATAAATAGAACATCTTGTATTAAGGGCTACTGCTAGCAAAAATAACTTGCACTTAGTTTAAGGAAAGAGGTTATATATAACTGGAGCAGAACAGAACTTGAGAAACATGCTATAGCCAGACTGGAAATGTTTTAAGTTATGTCAAAGAAACTTGTTTACATGTTGTTTTTAAAAATGTTAAACGGTTAATGACTACATCATATTTGGAGTAGAGAAAAATCCTGCAGAAAGAGAAATAGGCAGCTTAATTATTTTCAATGAAAAGTGAATAATATACAAGAACTGACAGACTGTAGAGGAGAAGTTACCAGTGACTAATAAGTTTTTTTTCCCTTGGGCATTTAAAATAACAATTTGTCAGCAGGATTTTTTAGAATTTATACTCAAGTGTTTCATATGTACAAATGACAGATTTAAGTTCTGTCACCAATGGATAATTTAAACCTGTGCACAATTTGCTAAAATTTATGAGAATTTAATTTTGATCCTTCTAAAAATAGACTTTTTTTTTCTTTTTAGCAATGAACCATCTTAATGGCCAAAAAATGTATGGAAAAATAATCCGTGTTACTCTGTCTAAACACCAGACGGTACAGCTACCTCGAGAGGGACTTGATGATCAAGGGCTAACAAAAGATTTTGGTAATTCCCCATTGCATCGTTTTAAGAAACCTGGATCCAAAAATTTTCAGAACATTTTCCCTCCTTCTGCTACCCTTCACCTATCCAACATCCCGTAAGTATTACGACGAGAGCCAAAGGAGATAGCCCTTAAAACAAAACATGGCGATGACTAATCTTTGTTCTTTTTCCAACCAATTTTCCTAGACCTTCAGTAGCAGAAGAGGACCTCCGTACACTGTTTGCTAACACTGGGGGCACTGTGAAAGCATTTAAGTTTTTTCAGTAAGCAAGCTTTCTTGTTTTGAAATTGATAGAAGAGTCCTTCCTTCCAAGTAGTGCGTGGCGTGTTTATAGAGATTTTATATTAGGGCTTAAAATTTTGAAACAGTGTCCATTTTCTATATGAGTACCTAATTTCATAATTTTGTTTCAGAAGAGATCACAAGATGGCTCTTCTTCAGATGGCAACAGTGGAAGAAGCAATCCAGGCTTTGATTGATCTTCATAATTACAATCTTGGTGAAAACCATCATCTGAGAGTGTCCTTCTCTAAGTCAACAATTTAAGAAAGGAAAGATGAAGATTGGGGTGAATCACATTGTATGGTGTCATCACCTCTTGATTGTTCAGAAAAGTGGGGACCAGAGTTTGTTTTGTTGTTTTCTTTTCTTTTTTTTTTTTCATGCTGTTATCATTCCTTGGTTAGAAAATAAAATGGCATATATGAAGGCAGAATTATTAACTGCTCTATTTCATCTGTTCCATAGGGAGCCATTTTAATGTCTGTTAAAATTTTCAGTTTAGTCTTATTTTTTTTTCTTAACTTAGTAGACATACGTGCCTTAAAAAGGAAAACTAGTGTTGCTGTTGTGCATTTACTAGAAAAAAGGAATTGGATGTCTAGGGCACATTGTTACATGGGAATTACAATATGTTTAGGCAGGGGTGTGTAAAAAGGTTAAGTTGTTTCTCCTGCTTGGTATTTTTTGAATTATTGGCTTGTCATATTTCTTTCTATTAATCAGTTAAGGTACATGATATTGAAAGAATAAAGCAGCATTTTTAGTTTTTTACTATCTTAGGCTTTATTGCTTTTAAAAAAAACATTGGCCTTTTCTACTTCACAATTCTGGTCTAGATTCAGTTATGAATGTAGGCATTAGTTAAAATTAACAATGGCGAGTATTAATTTTTTAAGACAAAAGTAATTTCTGTAAGTTTGGGCCCTCCGTGGAAAGCATTGTGGAATCTTAACCTTTTTGTACACTCTCTTGTGGGACGTATCATATAAATGTCAGCACTAAGTAATGTCTTGTTTGTGGCTGAATATTTTTCGTAGATGTTTTTGAAGTTGACATGACTTATGTGCATTTAAATATATATTGCCATCCTTAGTTTGTAATTAAGATTTGGAATATGGTTGTGGATTTCTGAGCATGTGCAGACTGGTCTAGCTAGTTCAGGTACTGGTGCATGTAATTTTCAAAGATAAGGAAAGTTGGACTGCGAAAGTTTGCAGGAAGATTAATTTTGTGGCAGTTTTCGAAAACTGACAACCAGGTGGGACCAAAGTTTATGTGCCTTTAGTCTTAATTTACCTTGCATTGTAATATTCAGTTTTAATAAACCTTCAAAAATATTTTGTATTTAGGAATAGATCTGACTTTAATAAAACATGGCTCAGAATCTACAGGTCAAATTCATTTGAAGAGTTCTTGTCAACCTCAATTGTTGATTCTGTTTAAATGACCAATCCTTTTTGCAACTGATGTACTTAGTTTCAAGATTCATAGATTCTGTTACCGATGTAGACAGAATGGTCATGTATATTTTCTATTAGTTGAGTTTTTACATCTTTAGAAATGTAAAATTCAGTCTAGTTTGACAGTGGCACAATTAAAAATTAATTTTCTAACAAAGTTGGGAGGTTTGATGGTTGTTTAATTTCCTTTTGTGTGTACTCTGCTTACCTCTGTAGCATGCTCAATAAACACTTCTGTAGCTCTGTATTCACCTTTTCTGTCTCTCTCTGCTGCCTTTTCTCTCTCTTATTTGTTTTTCACTCTACTGTGCTTCTGAATTCATGTTTATTCTCTGCCAGGGTGGGAAAGGAATAATACTATTACTATTTATGGATTTATACCATAAACAAATCTACGTACTGTGAAAATATACCAGCTACCAGCTTTTTTTTTTTAATTTAAAAGAAGGTAACTGCTTATCAGGAGGACACATATTAAACATTTCCCACCCTGTTAAAATCTACCGCTTCAAAGACGACTTTTTATTGTAGCTTGTTAATTCTATCTCTTTTTGTTGTTGTTGTTGTTGTTGTTTTTTTCTTTTTAGTAGATTTTTGCACTAATAGATCTTTTGGATTTGCCATGCTCTCTTGCTGCAGTTTCATCTTTCATCTTTTGTGTCTGCTAAAGATTTTCTACTAATCTTAGAATACTATATGAATTTGAAAAAAAGGATACATGATATTGAAAAGAAATAGCATAACATTTGGTTGGGAAGGAAGATACATACAGATATACACATATAAACACATAAAATAATTTTTGATGGTACTCTTTTCTTTTTAAAGAATTCAGATGAACATATTATTGATATTGCTCAAAATAGTTTTTTCGTTCATTTTTGGGCCACACACCCATCAATGCTCAGGGGAACATATGGGATGTCAGGGATCAATCAATTCTGGGTCGACTGCATTGCAAGACAAGCACCCTTCCTACTATACTATTCTGCCTCTTTGCTGGCTAGCTTTTAAAAGATATTTGCAAATTATGTTGTAAAACATTTGGAAGATAAAGTCATGCTATATATTATTTAGTTATATTCTTCAAACAAGTGGCCCCTTTTTTTTACAGTAGCAGCAAAAGAGAAGCACTCTAGCGGTAGAAATGCCTAAAACTTAAAAAAAAAAGAATAATTAATGAACGGAGATCTTTTTAGTACAGTATTTCCTAATAATGGTGACTTATCCAAATACGTATTATTTGTGGGATTCCATTGGAATCAGAAACAAAACAGATGTGCTTGTGAACAGGAATTGCTCCAAATGCTGAACTGTGATGGGTGATGATAGAAAACCCAAGTTCTTTCTACTTCAGATGTGGCATATTTTTGCTATCTTCTAGAGCAGTCCTCCAATGTGCTTGGTGGGAATATTTAATATTGTAGAGTCCTTCCCCTATAGTCAGCTGATTTAAGTGGAGAATTCTGCTTTGTTCATTATTTCTACTTTATGCCTCATCTTTTAGAATGAGCTCTCAATACTGCATTGTTCTTAAAACTCAACTACTTATTATTAGATACCTTACCATGAATATATAAAAGCTCGTGACTTGATATTTTTTCTTTAGGTACAGAGACTTGCAGTTCTTGGGTTGCTTAATCCTTCGAACTCTGCTTTTTGGGGACATTAACACATTTGATCCGGTGTATCACTGGCTGATACACTTGAATGTGGTTCAACACAAATTGTTGATATTAATGTGTTAGGGGATATTTGAAAGTTACTCAATGTTAGGAATAATTTGGTATTTAAAAGCCATTAACAAACACTGGCTAAATGAGGAAGGACAGTGAATTTTAATTATATTTGAAATACCAGCACATTTTTGAGACATTTCAGTTTCTCAGGTTTAAGGTGAGTATAATCATATAATGGATACTTAATTTTTAGCTTTTAGGAAAAGGTCATCATTTTCCTAAACGTCAGTATTACCTATAAAATGGGCTAATGATTTATTCAGATCACCTCACGGGATTATTGTGAGCTGATACAAATGCAGAAATGCTGTACAATTGGTAAACGGCTGTGTCATTAAAAAGTTAGTGACAGGTTCCATTACTACTATATTTGCCTAATAATATGCAATTGGTAACTGCTGTGTCATGAAAAAGTTGCAGTGACAGAATTCCATGACTGCCATATTTGCATAGTAAACTTAGTATTATTCATTGTAGATAATGTTCTAATGTCTTCTATAATTTAACTTGGGGGTATAAAGTGGTGCACAAGGAGGCCTGGTTGTCTTAGCAATTCTCAGCATACTAAAGTAGTCACTGTTAGGGCTTCAAAAGTCAGTGTTTACTTGTTCTGGGAATTAACCTCACTTTGACTTCCCAGGGCTACTCCCAGCTATGCTCAGACCATTTGATGTCTGATTAAACTCAGGTTGACTTCATGCAAGGTGCCTCACCAACCCCTTTGAAGAAGCTGTTTAATATTTTAATACTACTTTAAAGTCTGATAAAGCAAAAAAAAGATGTCGCATCCAAGTTTAGCAATACATTTTCTATTTAGACTATTTGATGTTCCAATAAACCTCAGATTCATACTTAACAAATTCCATTTTGAAAACTGCTGTGAAACTTAGTTAACTTGAGACTTCCATCTTTTTTTCATGAGTATCCTTTTTGACTTTTAAATATTTCTTTAATAAAACTTTAACATGAAGCACATATCTGAAAAACATTTTTTGTTGTTTTTGTTGTTGCTTTGGGGAGGTTAGGGGAGCAACCAGCCATGTCTGGTGGTGTTCAGGGTTTACTCCTGGCTCAGCAGTCAGATTTCACTCCTAGTGGGACTAAGGAACTTTATGGAATGCTGGATCTGGAACCCTGGTTGGCATGCATTAAGGTAAGTTTACCCTACCTGCTGTACTTTTGCACTCCACAATTCTGAAAATCCTATTAAAAAGGAAGACTACAGAATTGTTTGATAAACTTGAGCATGTACAGGTTTCCTCTCTCTAGACAAGAATATATTTTATTTTTTAATTGTATGCATTTTATTATTTTGGGGTCATAACCTGTGGGGTGTGGGGAACTATACTGGATCCTGGGGTTCTGACCAGAGTTGGCAATGTTTAAGGCAAGTGCCCTAACTGATATACTAGTTCTCTGATGAAGTAGCACATAAGTGCTTTTAAATACTTGTCTCTGGAAATTGGTGACTTGATTTCAATAGGTAGATGCTAACTCAATATTAACATATCAGGTATCAAAAACTTTTCTCCAGAATATAGTGATTCCCTTAGTTACTATTTTTACTCTAGTTTTCAAGTGTAGATGTTGAAAACTCAGGAGAAAATGACAAATGATAAATTTGCAAATTTATACAGAAAAATATATTTAGGCACTTAGCTGGTGTGATAGTTAAAGCTTGCACTCTATCCATATATACAAGTTTTATGTTTGGCTTAAATGTAAATTGAACCTAAGATCTTTTAAGTATGCTTTTTCAGTATTTTAGTCCCTATTCTAGTTTTTCCCACAGGTACTCTATAGGTTCAGTTTAGGCTTTTAAAATTCAATGTTTGCTTTTTAAAGGAAATTTGGTGTGCGTTCTTTGGCCTTTTTGAAAACTTAAAAAAAATAATAAAAGCATTTAAAATAAATGACCTATAAATGATAAAATCTTTGGTAGCAATTTTAGAATGTTTGGGCATCAGTATCCCCCCTCTATTCAAATGTTATAAAAGATGAGCTCATTGTGTTTTTAAGTTGAATGACTCTGAGATCCATATTTATAAAATTATTCATGATTGGGTTTCAGTCATACAATATTCTAGCACACATATTCCCCTATACACATTTTCCACTACCAATGTCTTATAGGGTTAAAATTTATTTTTAAAGTATTAATGTATTTTTAACAAACTGAACAAACTATTGACATTTCTCAGGTAAACAAAGATCTTAGTGTTTTTAAAGTTTTAATTATGTGAAATTGAGCTGGGCTTAGACCAAATTGCCTTGCATATTTGAAATCTTGCGTTAGTTTTAAGACACACAATAAAATCTTAAATACAAACCTAGCTTCACATGTTGCTCTTCAACTTTCATTTCAGTGGCGAATGCTTGCCATCTAATAAGAGGAATATTTTTTTTAAGAATTTAACTCATCAAAATGTATGTGGAGATTATAACAAAACTTCATTCAGCACTCGTTATCTAGTACGACCATGTTGGTTCACCTTTTCAAATGCAAATTCCAGCCATCATCATGCTTCTGTATTTTCCTTAAAATATTATTCCTAGTCAGATGCTGTTTTATGATATCTGGTAGCATAACTTATCAACATTACGATTTCTTTTTAACTGAGACGCTTTACTCAAAATTTCTTCCCCAGCCCAACAGTAATCAGGATCAGCCAAGAGCTTAAAGAAACTCAGTCTGGCTCATTCTCAGACATACTGAGTCGTTTGGAAGGGATTGGGAGGTGAGATTCATTTGGGCATTAAACTTCAGAAGCATTACAGTAGAACATTTTTTCAGTTGTTCAAAAATTCAGGTTTTTGGGGCCAGAGCGATAGCATGCAATAAGGCATTTATTTGCCTTGCACATGGCTAACACAAGACGGGCCCTGGTTTGAATCCCAGCATCCCACGTGGTGCCAGATGTGACCCCGAAACCAAAAGCACTGCCCAAAGATTTGTTAATAAAGTAATTATAGAACTGGAAAGGAATACTTTATATGTGGTACATATAATGATTTCCAATAGTTTCCACTCTAGAAATCTCTGGGATTCCTAATCCATTCCTCCAATGTATTATCTTAAAGAACAGAACTGCTATTACTCAAGATTCTAATGTGCAGTATACATTATAAGTAAATGGATTTTATTTAACAATGTAAATCTGAAATTTGGCCTGACTTGAAGTTCTATGTGAATTTTTTTAAATGACTAAATACATATGCTCTAGCAATTGTTACAGTAAAATGATACCCTTGACTTTCAATTTTACTGAACACTTCTAATAATACCTAATAATTCTTGAATGGTGACTTGACAGTCTCAAAGAGTTAACACTGATACAGTTGAAGATTTAATTGCCATAAAATTACTTTAGAGTCTTCATGGCATGGATTTTTGTTTACCCTATTTTGGCGATTCAGCAAGTTAACACTTTTGTACCTTTGCAATAGTGTTGATGTCTAGTTCTGTTATACACCATTATTGCACCTCAGTACCCTAAATGCCAAAGATCCTTACAACAGTTTTTAGTCCTTTCTAGTCTTATTTCTTCACCCTATCCCTATCCTCTAGTCAGTGTTTGATAATCTCAGTTTTGCATTTCAAGTTTTGTTATGTTTCAGTATCCCCCTGAACCATATCTACCTATTGTGTACCTATATACATCCAAGATATGTGAGATCATCTGGATTTGTCTTCCTTGTGACTTTTTTTAAATTTGTTTATGGCTACACCTGATGGTGTTCAGGGATTACACCTAACTGCTCAGAAATAACTCCTAGCAGCCTTGAGGGACCTTATGTCATACTGGGCATTGAACCCAGGCCTGTCATGCATCTAAGGCAAACACCCTACCACTGTGCTATTTCTTCTGCCTCCCTTGTGACTAATGTTTTGTAACTTGAGGTTTTCTCTCATCTTCAATTTTGCTGGACTATTTACTGATAACCATCCCATTGCTGATTCTAAAATTATTGATTTGACTGATCTTCATTTATACCTTTCATTGTTTACTCATTTCCTTCTTAACAACTGAGTTTGCTACTGTGACTTGTTTTGGTTTTGGGGCCATAACCAGCGGTAATCTGGTGTTACTCCTGACTCTGTGGCTCAGAAATCACTCCTGGGGATCAAATCCAGGTTGACCATGTGCAAGGCAAGCAACCTACCTGATGTGCTGTTGCGGTTCATGACGACATTTTAGTACACACAATGAAGCAAATAGAATATCCCATGGTATGCCTCATTAATGAAGTGAATAGTTTTTATTAGGAAACATTTTGGTTTGGGGCACCCCAAGAGATATTCAGGGGTTATTCCTGATTCTGCACTTGGGTTACTACTTGTAACCTAGTGACCAAATAGGATGCCAAAGATCAAACCCTGGGTGGTTGCATGCAAGCAAACAACCCTATCTGCTATGCTACTAGGTAGTGTATTTCTTAAGTACTTTGGTGACTTTAGCATATATTGTCTGGTTCAGTTTAATACCTCGCTCTCTCCTGAGAATTTTGTAAATATTCCGAATTGCTCAAATCAGCAGACAAGTCTAGAAATCTGAGCGTTATTGTATTAGTAGTGATTTCAACAGTAGGAAAGTGGACATGTTAGCATTTTTCTAAGAGCTCATTTAAGAAAACTTTATAAAGTGATCTTATTTCTTATAGGATGATTACTAAGAATTAACACATGTTTAAGGGAACAGTTACTAAAACAAAAAGTAAGACATATAGGGAGAGTACAATATTTGTCAGAATCGCAGAGTACAGCGCATGCACCCTCAGTAGCTAGGAGGCCACCGGTTACACTGCACAGCCCAAATAGCACTTGCCCTTGAGACCATGCACTGATTGGGCCAAGAATAGCTGGGAGAGGCCTTTGGGCCTCATTCTGAACACAGATAGGAAATAAAATCTCTCCTGCACTCAACTGAAACTAAAACCATTTATTTTCCCCTGAATGTAGAATATTACAGTATAGCTATAAAATATGTGACTATAGAACAGAAGATTTATAAACCACCTTCATGCTACACATGCTTTAGGGGAGACATTTATTTAGTGTCAACTTTATTGATAACTACTTTTTCAGCATTTCATAATGGCCAACCTGTAACTTCGGTCATCTACAAGCAAACGTAATTGCTTTCAGTATTGTTCATGGCAGTATATATTTCCCCATAATCACCTAAAATATTAGAATAAGATTTTAAGACACTATTAAGATAACCCATAATTATTTAATAATGCTCTCATAGGCACTGGAATAAAGAATTTACATAATTCCTATTTAGTTTCAAGCATATACTGAGGTTCTTAAAATGCATCATAGTTGGAAAGCTAGAACTATAGCACAGCAAGTAGGGCATTTGTATTGGGCATCCCCTGTGGCCCCATGAGCCAACCAGGAGTGATTAGTGAGCGCAGAGCCAGGAAGTAATCCAGAGCACTGCTGGATGTAGTCCAAAAACAAAAAAATACATCATTGTTAGGGGCTCCTGTATCTGCTTCATTGTCAGGTTACTAACAAATGTAAAACAAGCCATGTTTTTAAAAAAATGTTTCTGGTTTTGTATAAATGATGTTTTGAGGGCTGGGTTGCAACCCTATTTTCCATACTCCTGTTCTTGTTGTGTAACTTTGTATTGTGAGACACAGCAGTTTGGAGATCTGCTTATATTGTGTTTAATAGAATTGTGCTTTCAAAAATTATCAAGACTAATTCACATGACAAAATAAACAGTAATGTGACCTTGGGTATCATAAAAAAGAATTTGAGCATTACCATTTACAGTTAACGATGGAACCAAGCTAGTTATCTGAACCAACTTTTTCATTTATGTCTTTTCTGCCTGAAGTATTTATAGAATAAACACACACTTATGTAGAAAACAGCTTTTGGGACATCTGTAGAGGTAGAAAAAAAACACCTTTTGAGGAAATTTTTAAGATGAAATAATTGCCAGATATTTTTTTAGTGCAATTAGATTCCATTTCGAAATTCATCTTCACACACACAACAATAACAATGTATACTTATTTGTGATTAATTTATTCCTTTTGTAGTTTTGTTTAAAAAATAATTGCAATTAGTTATAAATATTTATATAATTATAATACTGTTATACGCCCAGCATTGCATTTGCAAATGAAATGCTAGCCCCAGAGCCACAGATTTCTATTGAACCAGAAGCATAAATCTTAATTTAAAAGATTTTATACTTTATTTGCTAACATTTAAGCAATTTTTATTACATTGTTTTAAACAAATATAACACTGTGCTTGTTAGTTTTGAGTCCATGGGTAATGGTGCTTGGAGTTTATTCCTGGCTCTGTGCTGTTGAGACATTCCTGGCAGTGCTCAAGTGACCTTATGCATTGCCAATGATTGAACCCAGGTTGCCAACATGGAAATTATTGCTTTAAACTCCCATTTCTCTGGTCCAGCACATGCCTTTTAGATGATATGAGATAGCAAGTAAAATAGGACTAAAATCTGCTATTAGTTTTTTTTTAGTATTTTGTTTCTTCAATAACTTTTGGGCCAGCAGTGCTCAGGGTTTGTTTAAACCCTGAGTACATGTTGGCATGGACCCCAAATAAAAACAATTAGAGAAAGCCATGAAAAATATAGCTGTCTTTGGATTTTTATGTTAATGTAATATGTTAAATATATTCCCATTAATGTGAACATACATTTAAAAGGTTAAAGAGTGCAATTGGCTGTACTACGTCCTTTGCATGTGGGAGACTTGAGCTCAGTCCCTGGTACCACATCACCAGAACACGATTAAGAGTGAACGCTGCTCCCCGCTCCTGCCCCAACCACCATTGTTGAATCTACCCCTAAAACAGAGTGCTTTTTTGTTTGTATGTTTGTTTTGATTTTTGCTTGTTTTAAAGCCACATCTAGCTGCCCTGAGGCGTTACTCCTGACTCTGGATTCGGTCATTCCTGGGGCTGTTCTCGGGACCATATGGGATGCCTGGGATCGAATCCAGGTTGGCCTAACACCCTACTCCCTCTACTATTACTTTGACCCCTTGAATAATACAAAATATGAAGCTTATAAATTAAACAAGTTTGTTTGGGGGGGGGTGCAGTGCAAGTGATTTAACCCAGTACTTTCACATGCAAGGCAAGTGATCTAGGAGCCCTACAAGCTAAATATTTTGTTTTGAAATCATACTCTGCAGTGCTTAGGGCTTACTCCTGGCTCTGTGCTGAGGGATTCCAGGAATCCATTCTGGGACATGTACAAGACAAATGTCTGACCTACTGTACAGTCACTCTACCCCAATTTAAGCTAATATAAAGAACATGGGGATATCAGTGGAGTGAAGGAGTAGAATAGCTAAATATCCAAACCAGAGAGTGAACAACTCAGAAAAGAGTGGATCTAAACTTAAACAACCACGCTTAAAAATGTGGTTATTAAGGTGGCAGGCTTGAGGAAGGGTATCATTAGAGAAATTGGGAACTCTGGTGGAGGGAAGTTGAAACGAGTTGAGTGGAATTATTAGAACATAGTATATCTAAAATTCAATTGTAAATAAATCGTGGTGTTTTATTAAAAAGTTATTTTAAGAAATTCCAAACCAATTTAAACCACTAATTTTTTTTTTTAATAATATGCCTGGCACATTATTAACCTAAGTTTGATCCCTGATTCTTCGAAATGGTTCTCTGAGCACTGCCAGAAGTGATCCCTGAGTGCAGTTAGGAGTGAGCTCTGAGTATCTCTGGGTGTGTCCCCCAAAACGAACAGAACTCACTGTCCTTTTTTCTTTTTTGGTTTTTGGGTCACACTCCGCAGCACTCAGGGGCTACTCCTGGCTCTACACTCAGAAATCACTCCTGGTAGGCTCAGGGGATCACATGGGATGCCGGGACTTGAACCACGGTCCTTCTGCATGCTAGGCAAATGCCCTACCTCCATGCTATATTTTTGGCCCCAAATCACTATTCTTTAAAGGTGTTTTTCAATGTATCTCTGGTTTTATAAGGAACACTCATCCATATTTTTTACTACTATTTGGGATGCTTTTTTAAAATTCAAAATTATTTGAATCACTGCTCTTTGTATAGAGTTTTTAAGATATGAAATGCCAATTTGAGTCAAAGAATTAATGTAGAAGAACAAGAACCCCTTATAAAAATGTTTTAACCTTTTACAAACGCTGAAGTACCTGTTCAACATAATTTATCTTTTGGCTAATTCAAGTAGAATTATACATGCAGTTGAGTTTTCATCCACACTAAAAACCAGCTTATTGACTGAAATTTCCTTCTTTACCATCCGTTACCTCTAAATTTGGAAGATGCATCCTATGTAATTGTGAATTTAATGAGAATTATTAAAAATTAAGTAGACAAGATATCTGGAAATATTAAGCTTTATAATAGAGTTTCAAAAAATTCACCCTTTTACTAGTCCCAGTCTAACTTCAATACGAAACCCAAGACTTTAGGTGTCCTAATCAATATGTTCTTTTCCCACTCAAGTATATTCCCTTTCTATGGCTCCCTTAAAAAAATATTTGGGGGATGGCCACTGTGTGCAGGTAATTAATTAATTAATTCTGGTTCTGAACTCAAGGATCACTCCTGGATCGACTCAGGGGACCAGCCTAGAATATTTCCCTAGGGTGGCGTCAGACAAAACATAAGTGCTTTTACCTGCTGAACTCTCAAAAATAAATTTAAATAAAGTTGGGGCCCGGGAGATAGCATGGAGGTAAGGCGTTTGCCTTTCATGCAAAAAGGTCATCGGTTCGAATCTCGGTGCCCCATATGGTCCCCCGTGCATGCCAGGAGCAATTTCTGAACATGGAGCCAGGAGTAACCCCTGAGCACTGCCGGGTGTGACCCCCCCCCCAAAAAAAAAAAACCAAAAAAAATATAAATAAAGTTGAGACAGGTAGAATCTCAATTTAGAAATTTCAAAGACATTCTTGACACAATACATTAAATGAACTGTTATTGAGTTGGTGTAATTTAGTTATAATTAGTGTCTCTCACTTGTTTTATCTTATTGTACCTCTCATTTGCTATTTAATAGAACATTTCATATTTTATTGTCATCTCACTATTCTGTATATATACTGAATTCTATATCTGCACATACTATATATAGGTATTAGAGTACTGGCAGAAGATACCATTCTCAAGACTAGTTATAATGTCTTCTGGGATTGAAGAACTATGAATTTTGAGCAGATGATCGGAAACAATTTACATTATAAAGCAAGACAGAAGGAAGTTGAAATTTCTTAACACAAGGGGCCTGAAGCAATGGCTAATAGCACTAAGGCATTGCCTTGCACTTGGCCAACACAGAATGAACTCTGGTTCGAATCCCAGCATCCCATATGGTCCCCCGATCCTGCCAGGAGCGACCTGAGCGCAGAGGCAGGAGTAACCCCTGAACACCGCCAGGTGTGACCCTAAAATAAAACAAAATAGATTCCTGAAAGAATACAACATGGATAGATGGTCCTTTTTCTTTAGTGTAGTTATACTTAAAAAATTATTTGTGCATTATGTAAAGAACCAATTATATACTCCATAATTTCGCTCTTTTTTTGGGGGGGTCCTCTTCCAACAGAACCACACAACTTGAATCATCTT